>OVAY01000072.1:11259-92887 GCA_900406395.1 Kernera saxatilis
TTTTTTTTTTTTTTTTTTTTTTAAGTTCGTTGAAAAAAAAAAAAAAAAGATCTACTGTTGACTTAAAAATTACTACTCATCTTCTCTTCAGATAAACACAGACACATCTGACTACCAACAAAAAGAAAAAAACATAGACATATCTATGGTGACAATTATCTAAAAAAACAAGGAAAGATACTTATTGTTAAACAAACTATAAAGTACACAATTTCTGTAAGAAAACATTCAACATTGATTGTTTCTCAAAAAAAAAAAAAACATTCAACATTGATTAAATAAAATAAAAGAAACGATTATGTGTGTACCGTAGACTGTACTTTTTACCGTCTGGAGAAAGTGAAGACAAAAAAAATTAAGTTGAGCAGAGTCAGGCGAACACAGAAAAAATGGGCTCATAGTCTTTACCTCACATGGCCTTGGTCGGATATAATATTTTATATCGAAAAGTTTATTTATCGTTTAGACTCAAAATTTTCCTGCAAAATTATGAATATATTAAGTTTATTTAATGTATTAAAGACATTACTAACGGACTACAAAATAATTATGCAAAAAAATGTACTATAATTTTGTTAGCTGGAAAAAATGGGCTAATTCTCAGCGAAATGTTAATACTAAGTGAATAAACATTGACGACGGCTGATTTGTGTTTTTCACAAGAAAAAAACGTTAAAAGCTAAAAGTCGACTAAGAGTAAGAAAATCTTTTTTTTTTTTTTTTTTTGAAAAGAANTTTTTTTTTTTTTTGAGAACGAAATCTTTTTTTTTGTTTCCGCCAATTAATCCTCTGAAATTCAACCACTAGATAAATTATAATCTTGTATAATTTTATCAGCGAGAGACATAATTGAACTAGTTCGTAAGTTATGGAACAAAGATTTGTACTTTGCTAGTTGTTACCAATGTTTTGATTCTTTAATCAGCACTGCAATTTCTTTAAGAAGTCGTGATTTTTGCAAGTACTTGGCATAAATTTCGATTGTAAAATTACGGAATTTACAGAGAAAAGTTAATAATATTCAAATCAAAAGCACTTGAATCAACTCACTTTCTCTATTTCCATGAACCCAAAATGTTCATTGGTCTTATTTACATTTACAGTCTTGAACTCGGATTTAAACCCGGGATGACTCGGTGGAACGACTCACCCACCTTTTAACCGCCATCTCCTTCTCTACCCGCCACTGCGTCTGACTCGACTCAGTGAGTAACTCGCCACCCGATTAAAACCCAATATAATTAAATATTTAATAATTTTTTTTAAAGAGACCCGAACCCGATTAAAATTAGTACCACCCGACTCGGTGGAACTGGAAACTCAGCCGAGTCAATGACGATTTATTCAAAATTCGCCTTCTGTACTTCTTCCTTCACGTGGCGGTTAAACTCGTTCCGAGTCAAACCGGGTCAGAAATCGTACGAACCGACACTCTTCAACCGTCGATCTTAAAAGAATCACCAGATGGCTTTCTCGGCGACACCGTGAAGCAACGGCCGAGATTCGATCAGCAGATCCAGCTTGCTTTTGATTCCTCCGTGGTGGCATTTCTGGAGATCATCGGGACAAGTAAACCGACCTGACCGGGAAGAATCGGACCGGGAAATGAACCGGATCGCTTCCTCGAAAACCGATTCTTCACAAGGGATAACCAACGGTCCCTGGTTAGCGAAACCGTACTCTTCCTCAGCTTGGACGAGGAGATTACTCAGGATCGGATGGTTCAGGTACGACGCGCGCACCACGAATCTCCTGCACCCGCTGCCCACGCAGACTGCCACGTGTCCAGATGGAACATCCGACGGCACACAACGGCTGACTGAAGATAACCGTGCTTTGTTGCGCCATCGCCGGAGCATTTGCCTGAGCCTCACAATGTGACGGATCTTGCTGCATTTTCCGAGACTTCCGGCCATTTTTTCTCTTCTCCGGTTTAGTCAAATTGAAGCAGAAAAGGCGGAATCTGCGAGTGCTGGTTTTTTTTAACGAGAAAGCAAGAGAAAGTGAGAGAAAATGTCAGGTGGAGGGATTTGAGCATTTGGGAGAGACGAAGTTTAAATAGTGAAGGGAATAAAACAATGCCATTAAGTTCTTGAGATAATTACGAAATTGTCTTCCCTGTCTTTTCGAATTAGTGACTGATTTTTGATTATGGTTATATATTTATTTTTTTGGTTAATTATTATGGTTCGTAATAAAAGTCTTTGTTCTGATAATTTTGTTAATGAACCCATTATGGAAAGAAATACTTGGCCAATATATTATATAAGATTCGTATTTTGATGTGTCTTATCACTTTATTGACTATACGTACACAATTTAGAATTTTAAAACAGTAAAACTGAAAAGACATTTAAATTTGTTGGTAAAAAACAAAAGGCATTAGATTTGTTGACAAAAGAATATAGATTTACATTTGAATAATCATTCATAAAAATTGGCAAGATAAAACCAACTTTTAGTTCTTAACTTTTTAAGTTTTAAGTAAGTTTGGTTTTAGATACAAAAAGATTGAAATAAATAAAACCCACCACATGGTAGCTGGAATTATTATGATTATTAATTTATGATAAACAAAGCATATTACCTAATTGTATAAGCTTCTCCCTCACCACTAGCAGTTAAATGTTAACCGAAGATGCTTTTGTATGCCGAACAACTTAATTTTATTTTCCAGAAATATGTGTTTTTTAAGGAAATGAAATTAATATGACACGACGTACCAAAACACTTATTTTTTGTAGTTTGGAAATGTGTCCATGCCCCCATGTGCGGCGATGCCCCATCTCCATTTTTTTTTATCTTGCTTTTGAAAAATATTCTCACAACAACAAGCAGCCAAAATAAATATGCAAAAACTAATCATTATAAAATTTAATGTGAATCATAAAACGAAGAACTCCATTTGCAATTGTTACTATCGCTCTAATATGATGTGCCTATCTCTCCAAATTCGGTCTCATCAAGATTTCTACTATTCACATCATTATATCCGCAACAACCAAAAAATTTACATGAATGTTTCATCAAGTTCTTGAAACCTACTAATTTATTACACATATACACACTTCTGTTATCAATTTGCTTGAATATACACGTTCGATTAATTAGTAAATATTTGTACATGCGTGGAAATAAATAAAAACAAATTAAGAAGAAAAAATTAAAAGGTGGGTCAACCAAGTCCATGATATGGAGGGTAGGGTGCATCCTCCCTCATGCGGTACGTACGTACGTACCCCACTTGTTGGATTTAAGGATCTTCCAATCTCTTTTCATTTTTCCCTTTCTTCTAACCAAATCTTCTCTGTCTCTGCATATTTCATTATTGCTTACACTTTCAATAATTGCATCGAAATGCTATGCATCGGCATTCTACTGTCTCTTTCTGCCCTCACTCACTATTTTGCATATATGCATTAAAAGCTAATCACTAATTTGATTTCTACCAAACAAATATCTCGAGCTAATCCCACGTACGGTGTTGATATAAAACTCACTTAAGCCATAACTGTCTCGACCAGTTTATCCTTTATAGTCTGGTAATTTCTATCGAAACCACCATCTCGCTGTATATGGTAGGTTATAAAATTTGCTATACCGCGACAAACAGTTTAAATGTTCGAACAAAAAGAAATAAAAAATTTTAACCCGCTTTCAAAATAAAAAATAAAAATAAAAAACCAGAAACGCTTTAATGACGACGGGAAGTCGTGAACCCAAAGTAGGATCACTTGTGGCGTAGTCGGAGATGACACGTGGACACTAGAAGGTGATATGTTAGCCTTCTGGTCAAATAATAGTCAACAGAAAAGGGACCCTCTGACTCCTTCCGAAGGGTTGGTCACGAGCAAAAAAATATTTAAAAGAAAAAGGAAAAAACAAAGGAAACACTGCGCTTAGCTGTACCTACGGACCCACGGAACGTCTCCGTCATTCTGCTTTATTTTGTTCTCTTTTTTTAATTATTTTTCTTTTTATGTTTTCAATTTCCCTAAGACAATTATCGCCTTAAGTATTCTAATTTGTTTTCATTATGAGCCGGTGATTAGCTATAATAAGCAGAGGGGATGAACCTAAATTAAAAGTTTTAGTCTTCCTCTATCTTCCAAGCTAGGAAATAACTAATCATAGCTTTCACGGACCATCAGGAATTAATTAGTATCATTAAAGATAATTTGAGCTCGTTTTTCTATAGTTTTTTAAAACAAAGTTTGTAAAAATAACACATAGAACTAATACGTATGTACGAAAGTAAAATGAACTTTCGGTTAACAGTTTGCAGCTGCGTACTTCACTAAACGTTAATGTCAAATTAATTCAGGATTAAAAGCGTGAATAAAGGAGAAATCATTAATTAGTACTAATTAAGTGGTCGCGTGTGTGGTCATAGCTGGCACATGCCATGGTTGTGCTAAGTAAAGGGCAATTTAAGAGACATACCAATCACTAAGAGACTAATCAGGATTATGCTTTGTATTTAGGCAAATGTCTTTTCGGCGTTTTCTGACAGCTTCTAAGGTTTCGCCACGTCTTCATCTCTTCTCCTAATTATATGTTTAAAAGATAAGAAACCGATTATTCTCTTTTTTTTTGTTCTTATTATATCTATTAATTTGTGTAACACTAGATTTGATTACATCACGGGATGTAGAATGGAAACAAACCAGGCCAAAAGTTAAAAAGACAATGTATATTGCATAATGTAAAAGTTATGAAAAGAGAAAAGGGGAGGACACAGCCTTGCATTACTATTATACAAATAATTAATGAAGGATTTATAATCTTTTCGTATGTAATTAGTTTTAGGTATAATTGATTTCTGAGCACAGGAATAATTAATATAAGCAATATGACGAATGATTTTAACATATACATTTATAACCTGGAAATTATGGGCTTATGTCCCATAATATCCCAACTAATGTTCAATCATGATTTTAGGGAGTCAGTCATTTAATTTTTTTGTAATATTGTAAACATTTCTTCGGTTAGCTAATGAAAATCTTAAGATATTGTCGGAAACTGTAACTTTCGACCAAAAAATTTTTTTGTCGGAAACTGTAACAATGATGACAAATTAATCGAGTCTGAAATATTGATAGATGAACCAAACTTTTAATTATCAGATTTAGTAGAATAAACCGAAATTTGTGATAGATCCTCCGGGTGCACGGAAATATAATGATCTACTTAACGATCATAAATATCAATTGGTTCACTTTATTTGATGTATAAAATAACCTTCTTCTTTTTATAAGAACCGAATTCTTTTAAAAGAAAATGGATGAGGATTGAGTATAAATGTCATACATGAAGAACAAATATTTATTATATAAATTATGCAATACACTTAAGTTAAATCTATACCCAACAGGCCAACATCACTCTAAACAACATTAAGAGACATAGATATGTATGGTTTTTTCTTTGTTCAAACAAAAAAAGCCGTAACATATGGAGGGAAAAGGTGTTTTTGTGGAATTTATTAATTGTTCCATAGATTAATTAGATATACAATTATACTTGACTAATATGAATACGGCAAAAAAAAAGAAAAAAAAGAAAAGAAAAGAGAGATATTTTAAATTCCATAATAATGAAAAGATTTGTATCAACCTAACAGTAAGAAAAAGATATGCTAAATTTAATAGACACGAAAAAAATTTGTGCAGTATGAGTTAAACTTTATCTTCATGATCATTTGGCCATTGACCTTATTCTAAAGGGATTTGAAAAAAAAGTGTTAACAGTTAATTTTGAATGTCGTATACTCATATTATTATTATATAGTATAAACCAGATATATGTAATTCGTTTGTTATCCGTATAAATAGTTAACTCAAATTCAGATTCAATTAAAAAATCCACATTATGATAATCCAAGACAGATTGTGGCACGAAGCAGGATGAACTACGGGTTACAACTCACTTTTAATGATACCTCTTTAGTTAATTAAAATGTACTTTCAAGCATCATGCTAAAGCGAAGAGGAGGGAAAATAAGTTATGAGTTCCAAGAAACGAGAAAAAAAGAACCATAGTATTAAGACCTCTTTCCAACTTCTGCAAACTCTGCCCTCAAATTATACATTTGTCATTTCTTTTTAATAAAATAATGTATCATTGTGATTATTTGAAAACAGTTATTTGTTTTTATTATTAGTAAGTTGGAAAATCTTCAGTGGAAGAATATGATTGGATCTTATGATTGGAATTGTGGAATTGAATGACACCGATATTTCATGAAATCACAAGCAGTTGTATAGTTGTACCCACATTGTAGGTTTACCGGTACCAATTTAATGGGTTTTTTAAGCCAAAGCCTTGCAACTTTTGTTCCCCTCCAATAATAAAGAGGTTTGAGGAGGTTTTATAGGTGATTTGTGAGTTTTGAATCTTGAGTTAAACATAACATGTCACCATATTGCTTTGGCACAAATTTGGGTTAGTTGACAAAAGAGAAAAGAAAAGCTAAATTGATATTATATAAAGTAAGAGTCAAATTACTAAACAAAAGCTTATTATAATTAAAAAATAATAATAATGATGAATTTTAGTAACATGTATATGGGCGTTTGGACAATTTTTTTTTTTTTTCAATTTGATTCGGTTCAGTTTAGTAAAACTATATATAATATATCACTGAAAAACTACAAATAAACTGAAAAGACTCGCTCAAAAACCAACAATTTTCATGACACTCCCAAGCCCCAACTCTAAAAATGTTAAATTGTGTTTTTAACAACTAGCATTCGAAACAGCTAAAGAATTTTATAGTTAAAGGCTTAACATTAAAACCAAAATTTTTTATAGTTAAAGTATCCAAAATAGAAAAAAGTTATGCCAATAAGAAATTCATCTTTTGGGCTATGAATTTGACATCAAAACGCACTGTGAGTATTCAAATCATTGACAAAGCCCCTATATTGAAGGGATCAATCATAGTTTACAAATAAAGTACGACTGCTTATTATTTGTACGAAATATCCTTTCTTTCCATATAGGACGATGTTTTAACCATAGAATCAAGATTGTAGTCCTTTAATAAGAAAATTCAACTAACGTGTACATGAAGATAACCTATTAATGATTTGGCATGAACATGAATGTGATCTAAACCGAGATAGAATCAGAATCGCCATTTGATATCTTATTTTAGCAAATGAAAAGGTTTAATGATGGAACACTTTGAGCGACTTCATCATGAGAATCTAATCTCATTACCAAATCAAAATTACAGATATGTTTTCCAACTTTTTTTGGTAGGTACTTTGAGTTGGTATGCTGTGCATGAGAAGTCAAAGTTGTATATGTATGAGGGGGAGGGGGTGATTAAAATCTTGTTAATCATGTTGGTTTTTGAGTCTTAACCCAATCATTGTATTGTAATGATTACAAATGATTGACTGCTGAAATTTTCTTTTGGCATTTGGCACCAACTATATTAATTAATATAGTAAATTATATATATATCAAAGTTAACCCAGCCAATCTTTTATAGGAAAATTGTTTCGGATTTTCAGTCCTATTAGTCACGAGTTCAAATATGGCAGTGCAAAGATAATTGACATTTCTAGAGTTATTACATGTATTATCAACTATCTGTGTTCACACTTCAGTTACTCCACGCTCGCTCTCAGTTTGTAGACTCCACTTACGTCCGATGTCTGGTTCGTTATTTTGAAAATTTCAAATATTTGTGGATTAATCTAATTACAAATCACCACGACATATTTATTCGTATTTTATCTTCATTCACACGATACTGATTACTGAACATCATCAGTTCTTTGTATGTCAGTGTGTCACATATCATTAATTTGACCCAGTTCAATCACTTTTCATTGTAGAGTTACGAAAAAGGTAACTGTTCTCAGTGGGATATAACACTATTAAGTTTTGAAATATGTTTATTTCGATTGTAGAATACTCAAGTTAGGGATGTGCATGGAACGAATTTGACTAAATCTCAAATGAAGACGAGAGATAGATCATCGTAAAGATGATGAATTTATGATTGTCAATAGAAAATCTTCTATGATGAGGAATTGAAGAGAAATCATTGAAGGCAAAGAAAAGAAGAGAACACCCACCTCTCACTAACCATATATTCATATTCCATACCGTACTAAGCAAATTCAAAAAACATTTAAAAATGTTTCAGATCTTCCGGTTAATCATGAGATCATATAAAAAGATTTCTAAGGCCGTTAACCTCCTAAATTTTTTTATATCATATCATATCAAATATGCCTGCATAAAAGATCTTCTAAATCCGGCGCCATAACATGCATAGAGAGATGGAGACACGTTAGATGTCAGAATTGTTAAACACACGAGACAAAGCTTGTTAAATAATAATCTATTACAAAGATTCTCTCTACCAAAAAGTTTCTCAACTTTTTTATTTTCTAAAAGTATTTTCATATTGTATCATTGATAGTTGATACTACCCAAATCATTTCAGACGAAAATGGAGCCGAACCACGCATAAAAAAAAGGCTTAAATGTTTTTTGAACTTACAGATTCTTAATAACGTTATGGCTTTGTGAAGCCATTTCACATTATATATTTGAAGCTTAACACTGTGATGCTTATGAGATCGGTATACATTCGAAACACACAGATGAAAAGTAAATCGAAACAGAATTGTGACATTCTTGAGAAGAGTCCAATGCGCAAATAGCGAATCAAACTATTTTTGCCCCATAAATGGAAATATTGGAACTAAACAAAATCTCAAAACAATACCAGATCTGCTCTAAAAACTAAACACAATTTTTTAGCCACCGTAGAAAAAGGCTCACAATAACTTGGTTGGAATATAGAGGCATGGTACAAAGAAGCTCGGCATTTCTTTGTAGACACTTAACAAGGGTAATTTCATTGTCTTATGAGACTTATACCAATAGAAACGTTTTCCCTTTCAAATAGAAAAAAAGAAAAAAAAAACAAAACAAAAAAATAATAGAGGAAAGGAAAGGGTAAAATATTTATATTGTCTCTTAGCCAGTGTTCTAAAAACGGTATTTACGCTCGTTTATACGGTGTATATATGTTATACAGCAAGAAAACATATTATTTTTAGGCTATACAATGCTCTTATACGGTGGGCTACAAAACGGTCGTATATATAATCTAACTAATTATGTTACTACTATATATTTTTTTTTTACATTTTTTTAGTTTTACTATTTTATTGTATTGAAACGTGTTACAATCTAAATTAACAGTGACACTGTCGCGATCTGGTTATTTAAAAATTTACATACGTATCACGTTCAGGTTATGCGCGTTCAATTTTATATAATAAGATTGTGTTTATATATACATATATTTACATATTTGTATATTTATATAATTTTCTTTTTTTATAAAAAAAATATTCACCGCATATACGTTGCTGGAGTGGTTGATGTGCTCGAAGTAGATCATGTATCCATATTCTCAGATGTGATATTGAATATACTTGAAAAAATGATTTATATCCGGATATTGTGGTACAATCTACCATTTGAAGATGTGAGCGATGAAGAAAGTGATCCGACATATGAACCTAAAGGTGAAGTTGATGATGAGATATCATATGATGAGGACATTTCGTCCTTATGTGATGTTCGTGTAGTTAACGAGATATTTTTATAGTCCGCATGTGTGATGGCTTCTACTTAGTGTAGTTGGCAATCATTTTTCTTCCAAAAATCTGTGTATTCAAAATTCAAAATTACAATTACTGTTTACACCAATGATATATACTTTATTATTATTATTAATTAGTATCCACATTGAACTTTTAGTTGGTATTTCACCTTGAAATTTTACATTTTTCAAATTTTATGCATTCATGTTTTATTATATTTATGTAGATATGTACAAAAACGCCAAAGAAAAAGGCCCAACACAATTTTTCAACCATTGTAGAAAAAAGCCCTGAATAATTTGGTGAAATACTGAGACATGGTACAAAAGAATTTGGAATACTTAAGAAAAGTAATTTCGTTGTCCTATCAAACTTATACCAAAAGAAACCGTTTCTTCTTTTAAAAAAGAAATAGAAAACAAAAATAACGAAAACATAGTAGACAAAAAGAATATGGTAGAATATTTATGTTAATATATTGAAATAATTTTATGGGTCATTTTGTTTGTACTTTCTATCTTTCTATCGGCCCGTTTTATCACAAGTTTTAATAACCTAAATTTGGTGCAACCCATACATGACCGGTAACAAACCGAGATAGGCCCGGTTTACCTTCTACTTATCTGAATTGTATTTTAGTATATTGCTATATTTTTTTATTTTTTTTTTGAATGAATGTAAAATTTTATTCACCAAAAACCATTGTTACAATAAATGCATCCTAGGATAAAAAATTTAGAATCGTAGTGCAGAAAACAATTACATGGAACTTATCATGATCAATTTGACCTTCGAGAAGCAAACCAAACTCGAAGACCATCTTCAAGCTTTTTTTAACCCGATTTCCTAATGGAGGAAAGGCGATTGCGAACAGAGTGATCAATGAAATCAATAATTTGTGGAGAGGAGCACAGTACTTCACCATGTCGTCGGCGGTTCCGTTCCCTCCAAAGGGAATGAACCGTAGCTTGAAACACGTAGCGAAGGATGAATCGAGTTGAGCCGGTGAAAGACTGGCCTGAGACAAGAGAGAGGATCTCGCCATAGATAGGGGTGTAGTGTGATAAGAGCAACCCCATAGTCAAAGATTTCCATGTGTGAGGTGAAGCTGCATATGAAGAACAAATGGTCCCGAGATTCCAGAGGGTCTTGACAGAATACACAAGAGGGGATCACTCCCGTATTCCAGGTAATCATACGGTCACCTGTTGAGAGACGATTAAGTGTGGCAAGCCAGACTAGGAATGAGTACTTGGGGGTTGCATCTGGGAACCAGACCCCCTGCCCTTATACCAATCCTTTAGATGTCCTGCTTGTCGAACATGTTGCCATGTGTCTCTTGTAGTGAACTTTGGTTTGAATTTCCCATCTGAACATCTCCACAAAGCAACATCAATACCTGCATCAGGTCCCCTGTTTCTAACTTTGTCCAGTTCTTCTTCGATTTGATTATGGGTTTCAGTCCGATGTCGACGCAGTCGGTGAAGTAGAAGAGCGTTTGCAACAATGCTTCGTGATGTAAGCTGAAATATTTTGCTAAATATTTTGTTAAGTTCTAGTACATTTTATTGATTAAAAGCTGAAATTTATAAACAGTTTTCGTTTGTTTGCGGTATAACAAAGAAAAATTTGATTTCCTTTTCTTCAGTAGGCCTCTTTTAAATCTTTAATCTAGGAGAAGTAAGACTCACTGATATTTACCTATATATGATTTTTTTTTTGACCATATATATATATATGAAATTTTCTTATATAAAAAAAATTGATAATATAGTTTATAGTTTCTTTTCAGATTTTCAATATATAGTTTTATCAGTTTGAATATAAAAACCAAAACCATTAAAAACCATTTATATTTTAGTTTGGTTTTGAATTATATTTACGAGCTTAGAAATATTTGTCGATATAGTTAAGATCAAAAATTTGGTATCCGGTTTCAGTTTAGATAATGTTGTGCGTTTAGATAATGTTCCGCGGAGATAATATTTTTTTAAAAAAAATATAATATGTTTTAATCGGTATTAATGAAACGGTGGATTTTTGTGAAGTTAGGTATATTTGACAGACTATACGGTTAGTTATCATAGCGGTAAATTTTTCGGTATCCAGTTTTATTGGTTTTGTTATAAAACTTCAATCATTAAAAATACTTTGTATTTCCAGTTTGGTTTTGATCCATATTTACCAGCATAAAAATTATATATACTTTTTTATTTATTTTTAAATCATCCACAACCGTCTGTCACCGCAAGCATTAGAGAAATAACTTTTTTTTCTAAACAGTAGTGATTGTTGTTAAGGCCAAAAATTGTCAAAAAAAACTTTTCAGCACTTTATAAATATTACATTTAACTTATTTCTGTTTAAAATATTTATACTCGCACATGCATACGGGTCAACCACCTATATAGTTACTATTATGTGCAAAATCTGATTTATAATCATGTATGTATCGTGTGAGAAACCTAAATAAAACTGACATATGTCAAATTCGAGTTTTAATCATGTATGTATAAAATCTGGGTTATAATAATATCTTGTGTGAAAACACTAATAAGTTTTTTTTTCTTTTTCTTTTTACTACAAATGCGTTCAAAATTCGAGTTATGGTATTGTCGGTGCAAAAACCACAGTTCATTCATAATTTAATGATTCCGGGCAAAAACCCGAGATCTATGGAAAACATATAACATTCAATATATCATATATGCCAAAAACATGCACAGCAAAATCAACACAGTATATAATCTAGAGATATTATAAGTGTGCAAAACTTGTATTTAAATAGATCTTAACCAAAACGTGCAAAACTTGTATCACCAATGGACCTCGAAAGACAGCTAATTTTATAACCGAAACTGCCCCCAAAAATAATTCGCGAGATGATTATTACAACTATCAGATGGCTATGTCTGTGAGTTGCAGCCATCCGTAAGCACACCTATCTCCAACGTGTCGAGCCTTGGCTGCTGCTGAGTCAACCGCAGGCATTTGCCAATTGCTTTCTCTAAGTGGATTTGGACCATTGCTATATGATTACATCGCTGTGTTCTTTTGAGCTTTATCCACGTTTTTATGTGATACAATTACATTGTAATAATATCTCAGAGATGGAGCTTTACTTTTTTTTTTTTTTTTTTTTTTTTGGGGGCTTTNTTTTTTTTTTTTGATGGAGCTTTACTTTGTTTTGTCGAAAACTGAATTTGGAAAGACGACAGAGGAAGAGCTAGTTCCTGGGGGCATAGGCGAGCGAGTTACAAATGAAAATTTGATGGCCTACATTCATCTGGTTTCCCATCATCGGTTGAATTTTCAGGTACGTGGGAACCACTTACTTCTGATGTATCTTAGTATACTTGCGGTCACCCCGTAAAATCAACAACTTTTGGTATCATCTTATTCTATGGTTAGATTATGCTTTTGCCTTGTTAGTTTGTTTCCTCAAGGAGCATGAAAAGATAGGTTTTCCGTCAGATAACTATTATCATTGCCTAATGGTCTGGTGTGCCTACCTTTGTGGGATTTGGTTGCAGAAACTCATATCTGGCCCAGATGGTAGTTTGAATATTGACGACTTGCGAAACAACACCGAGTATGGTCAAGGCTACAACGCTGTGAGTTTTTTTTTCTGCTGTCAGCGAAAATGCCATTGTGTGTTTGGACCATTGCTATATGATTACATCGCTGTGTTCTTGACAGGAACATGATGTGATTAAGATGTTCTGGGATGTTATGGAAAGCTTCTCAACCGAAAACCAGAAGTTGTTGTTAAAGTAAGACAATTTCACCGCTAGTACAGTCTGTTTACCCAAGTAACATAGGAGTCTTTTTGTTATCTTCAACGGAACCGAGAGAGGTAACCAACATCTATCATCTTTAATTCCAGATTTGTGATGAGCTGTTCAAGAGGACCACTGCTTGGTTTCAAATACTTGGAACCTCGATTCTGTATACAAAGGTAACTTAGGCAGACTCGAAATCGTTTTGACTTTTGACGTGCTTTGGGCAGTAACAGTAACAGAATCATAAAAGATCCATCACCGTTGGGGAATGTGTTTCAGGGATAGTACTGGATCAAGTGATAGCCTACCGACAGCAGCCACTTGCTTTAACACTCTTAGGCTTCCGCCCTATCAAAGGTTTGCCCTCGCATAACATATCAACTCTGTGGTTTTGCTCATTTCAGGAAACTTGAGCATTTGTCTCAAATAACTTATCTTGCACTTGATGCTATCATTGGAGAAAGCTAATTAAACATCTCTGTCAATGATGCAGGAAAGAGCAACTCGAGGAAAAATTGATTTACGCCATAAGAGCAGAAGCGGGTTTCGATCTTGCATAGCTTTTGTGTCACTCTGAGAAAAAGACGAAGAAGACAAAGGAGTGTGATTGATAGAAGAACGAGAAGAGGAAGAACCGAAAAAACACGCTTCTTGTGACGCAAGCATAATCCTTTGTCTTGTCTTGGATGTGTGTAAGCAAAATCCGTTTTTTTTTTTGTTTTTGTAAACGATATGTTGGGATTAATACATAGGAAAGGAAACGTGAGGCTTAGAACTTTAGATTACTCTGGTTTGAGAATGAACCAAGCCATCAGATTTGGAAGCAAACCGAAATCAGAAAGCCGGGCAGACTCATACAATCAAAAATATAAAATAATCATATCGAACTTCATTTAGTTGGTTCTGGGTTAGAGAAAACCCAGTTGACAAATCTGATTGGAAATCAAAAGCACCCGATTGATTTGCTGATTGTGCAACATGAAGACGCGTGCGATGAACTCTTCTCCACGTGTCCAATGCTTTGAGCTTCAACTATGATATGGGCTTTTTGCTTATTTGGGCTGATTTAGTGTTTTGACACCCACGAACAATTTCAGCTGTCCGGATATATAGGTTTTTTTTTTTTCTTCTTCTTTTGTCTAGTTATAATTTTTGGGGACGGGTTAGTTGCCTTTATCTGGTTTTTGTTCTCTCTTTTATCTCGGGCAAGTACCCGTATTGTCGTCTTGTCTGTTTTAGGATAGTATTCGATTAACTTCTTCTATTTGTTTTGTTGAATCTTTGAAGTTAGTCTTCTTCCACCGCCATTTAGTTTAAGAAAAATGATAGATTTTTTTCGGCGGTTTTTTCTTTGATCTGTTTTTGTAAGGCTAATTTTTTGTGGAGATGCAAAATTCTAGATTTATACTATTACGGTAGAAGATTAGGTGTGTAGGAGTTAGATTCTCGTTCGTTGCTTCTTATTTTCGGGTTAATCGTTTTAGTTGGATTATTTCTTCGCGGTTTCTTCTATCCCTAAGATAAAAATCCCATCTCCATGAATTTGCGAGATTATGCTATTATTTCAAAAAAAAAAAAAAAAAAAAAAAAAAAAAAAAANTATTTCAAAAAAAAAAAAAAAAAATAGAACAAAAAATAACGAAAACATAGTTGACAAAAAGAAATTGGTAAAATATTTATGTTGTCTCTTGGTCCACTGCAAACACGAGAATAAATGAAATAATTTTATGGGTCATTTTGTTTGTACTTGCCATCTTTCTATCGGCCCGTTTTATCAAAAGTTTTAATAACCCAAATTTGGTGCAACCCATACATGACCAATAACAAATCGAGCTAGGCCCGGTTTACCTTCTACTTATCTGAATTGTATCCAGTATATTGCTAAATATTTTGTTAAGTTCTAGTACATTTTATTGATGAAAAGCTGAAATTTATACGCAGTTTTCGTTTGTTTGCGGTATAACGAAGAAAAATTTAGATAATGTTGCGCGGGGATAATATAATATGTTTTTATCAGTTTTAACGAAACGGTGGATTTTTGTGAAGTTACGTGGATTTTTCACTCTCTTTTTATATTTATTTTCAAAAACAAATTAATTGACCAATCTATATCGAATTTTAAATTGTTTATGAAATAAATAACTTGTTTTTCTTTAATATAGATGAAGAAGATTGTTTGTCTAATAATGCATAATCAACTGATGATGATGATGGGGTTTATGAAACTGACATAGAAGTGTTTAACCATGACAATTATGAAGAACAAATTCCATATTAAGATAAAGTCTACCCTGCTACTGATGACTCTTTTGGTGATGAAAAACAAGCAAAGAAATTGGTTAGAAACTCGAACCTTATTACTCACAAAAAACAGAAAATCGACATCAATTTATTTTCTTTGTTGATTTTTACTTTTTAATGTGGGTCGAGTAGGATTTTTTGGTGTGGTTAAAATCAATTAGCGGGTTGGGTTTTTATGTCGGATCGGGATGGGTTTGGACCGAACTAAAAATTTTGTGATTTTTGACCGGATCCAAACAGGTTTCAATGTTCGGTAATGGAATCCGTCAAGCCGTACGAATGTGTGGTTATGGTGTTCTGCACATCCGATTGATCACCTCGTCCGACTCATCGACAAGACAATTCGGAACCGTATTACATCCCTTCGAAACAACCATTCACCTCGTTACAAACTTCTGCTCCACGGGTGGTTCCAAGCGAGAGGGAACCGTTGATATGAATTGGACTAATACTCTCCTCTACTCTTTCTATTTTTCCAATTCTTTTTACGTTTCACTAGTGTTTCAGGTTTAAATTTTTGGAAAATAACTTTTTGTTGATCAATAAATTTTACATTTAAAAAAAAATCAACACAGTATATAATCTAGAGATATTATAAGTATGCAAAACTTGTATCAACACAGTATATAATCTAGAGATATTATTATAAGTGCTGCTGCTGAGTCAACCGCAGGCATTTGCCAATTGCTTTCTCTAAGTGGATTCTGAAACGGACATCCATCTGCAATTTCAAATTTGGGAGATGTTATTAGGGATCTAGACGACACAAATTGATTGTGATAATACACTAGATGAGAAAAAAATGTTAAGTAAAAACCTCTCTTAAAGGGCAGTGTGTGTTTAAGATGTGGTAAAAGTATGACAGCTGCTTGTACAAGTCTGCTTCAGTGTACTGTAATAAGACAAGGCATGAATGAAGTCAAAAGTTGTTCTATGAAGCAACAGAAAAATAAAAGAGTTCTTATAAGGTTGATGAGGGCATACATATACCTTTCTTACGAGGGTTCCGCTACAGTTAGGATAGTTTGGGCAAACTGTTCCCCGTTCACGGTCAAGCAGACCAAAGTTGGGGCTGCGAGTCGTGTGCTTGCAAGACTCATCGTCACACTGTTGAAGGCAAAATGTACAAGAGTAACTTCATAAGCATGACTTAGTAACGACGGGTGTTCAGAATTATGGATATAAACGAGGCGAGTGAGAAGGTTTTATGTACCATCATTATGCCTTTGTCGTACATTGACACAAACCCATCAATCTGCCTTTTCACCTGAAAGGCATGAGAATGAGTTATTAACCCAAAGCATTTGAGGAACTTAGAAATTAGGATCCTTTTCAACAAAGCTTCCCTACCTGGTTAGCTATCATTGAAGGGTAAATTCCTGGCTGACATTTGGGGCAATGCAGTTTAAGCCAGAATGTAGAATCAGATTCCTCTGTTTCAGGTGTTACAGATTCCTTACTGATGGACGCACAAACAGAACTAGTAATAGATGGACAGTTGAAAGCAGCAGAGCAGCTGGGGCATGCTAATGCTAACGGCTCACAGCTTTTATATCTGCGTTTTTACACGTACATTACATTGTTGCAGATCTTGAATTCTAAGAATATGGCAAATCCTGGAGAAAATATATTACAGGAAGGAGGCATGATAGCAAATTACTAATGGGACATGATATCCTTACCTTTCCTCGTCGTTTGTAGCAAACAAGAGGGATGTAGAAGGATCACTGCCCGTAGCATCGTTTGATCTGCCTCGGTACTACAAAAAAAATATTGTTTCCAATCATTTATCAGAACTGAAAATCATCAGCTATGGAATTCGAGATTGGCCTATATAAAAGCCGTTTTACCTTTGATGGGTCAAGTCCTAAACACTCGGCTAACCTCTCAGGACTTGTGCCCTGAATATCTGCACATAGACGAGACACCACCGGATGAATCTGCTGTGCCAAGTAGTAATCTGTGTCAACCAACCATCTGCTGTCGTTTGATTTCACCTCATCAGGATGCCTAGCACGTTCGGCAACCCCTGCTGAGCTGGCAAAGCTAGCATTACCCTGCAAAGAGGAACGGTACAAGATTTAGTAGAAAGACGATTTGGTATCGGACAATACTAAGCTGGGCTTCTGTGTTGGGAACCTGTTCATAGCAGATTATATACGGAATAGCATCCTTAGCATTGAAACCCTCTCTATAACCATATTGCCTCATTCTGAGTGCATCCTGAGAAGAACGATTCAACCGCACAATCAGAGAGTTCAGTGAAAAATGTGGAAAGTATAAAATATTAAGCATAATTCACAGCTCTCATACTCACTTGAACGTGTGGTTGGCTTTTGGAATCTGGATAAGCTTCTGGTGACTTAGTCAGTGCCTTGGTGATGACATACTTCTCAAGTGCAACTTGCCCATTTCTCATTTCCTCTTTTATCTGTTGCATGGACAAAGCAACATGTATTGGATGATAAAGAAGAGGAAACTAATCAACTAAGGTTAATAAATGTTAACACAGATTTACCTTCACAAGTTCGTTATGAATTGCTACAGCAACATCCTCACACGACCTGCAAAGAAGACAAGTCCTGTTGTGAGCTTTGCATGAGAGAGTAAAAATAATGTTGTTTGGTGAATGTTTTTGAACATACCCTCCATACAAGATTTTAGCCAAGCATAAATCTCCAATTTCCTTGGAGAGTAAGCTCCAACCATGACGAACCATGTCCACACCTTTTCTTTCATTGTCCTCCTGCATTGAGAATGCATCTAGTACCCAAACATTTTCTAAGAGAAAAGGTGGCCAGAATGTGTAGATTTCAAAGATTACCTTGCAAAGCCTCCCGTCCTTAAACTCTTTGCGTTTCTTGGAACTCGAACATCTGAACGTCCAAGAAAGTCTCCCTTCACCGCTAATAGTAGCCGCAGCCTTAAGCGACGGATTCACCTCTGTCGAATGATCACCGGACATTTTTCAATTTCTTCCACTTTAGGGTTTAGCGAAGCTGAGAATCCAATTTAGGGTTTAGAGTAATAGAGAGATCCGAATTCGAGAAACGCTTTATCCCTTTTCAAGCCCAATGGGCCTAAAACTCATGGTGTTGTCGTCTTTAAAAAGTCCAATGGAAAAAAGAAAAAAGGGTTGATAAAAGCAAAAGGGAAACTCTTTGCCATGTCTTCTTATCAATCTTTTAAGGTCAATTGTTTCTCTATTAGAAACACAGCCACAATTCTACTTTTTTGAGAAAAAGTTAATTTCGATTATTGAAAACAGGATTTCAGCTTTAGGCATCAGAATCTAACGATGACCAGTGATTACATGCAATTGTGGTTCTCTTTCAATTGATCGCCGAGACCAGATCGGCAAAATCTTAGAATGAACATTATGTAAACATGGTGTAATCTTGCTACGTTTTAAATTTTACTGCAAAAGGTTATAAAAAGAAAAACAAAAATACGTTCATGAAGACATCAGATCATTACAATAAACATCAGAGAAGACAGAAATACATAGTTAGTTCCTCAAGTATGCTGTCATCTTTGGTTTTTTTTCTTTCTTATGTTCGTTGGTTCTTCGGTAAAGTTATTCCCTTGCTATGCCTCATGTTACATATTTATAGATGCTTGCGATTGTTTGCTTCTACTCCGTGTTTTCGAACCCGCGGTTGAACCGGCAAAACCGGTGAACCGCTAAACAATCCGGTTCGGATCTAGTATTAAAATTGACTGCTTAAAAACCCGATAAAATCTAGAAAAAAACGCTATTAACCTGTGACCCGATGACCCGGTAACCACCGGTTCGAGATAATCTTCTAATATATCTAAAAAATTTGATTTTAGAAAACTTTTATTCCATATAGAAGGTTTGATTTGACATTTTAAAACTAAAATATATGGTTTTCACGTTTTGTACTTTGAGTTTTTGACTCGTCTTCTCCAAATCATATCTCAAACAAGTAGTTTTGTTGAGTTTTTGACATCGTGCTACTCTCCTCGTTATTTTTAAATTTTCTTTTGTTTTTTGTTTGTCGTGATTTTGATAGTTTATAATGAGTTTTTTGTAGTTTCAGTATATTGTATGTTTTATTTTGTATAAATAGATTATTTATATCATTATCATAAAATTTATAGTTAATTTGGTGGTACAATGAGTTGTATTCGTTAAATTATTATTAATTTATTGATCCGTGATTCACCCGCGGTCGACCCAGTAACCTAATGACTCGAAAAGTAATCCGGTTCGATGTCCGGGTCGGTTTTAAAAACATTGCTTCTACTATAACTAATAATATAAATTCTTGTTGTTTTTGATTCTTAGTTAGACCACAAGTCCTAATATAAAGTTAGCGAAAAACTTAGACATTCTTAGAAATAGTATAGAGATAGTTATTTAATTCATATATATGGTCAACTCATCTTTAGTTGGTATTTTATTTTGAATTTTTATCTTTTTTAGATCTTATGCATTCATGTTTCATTGTATTAAATGCATATATGTGCAAAAACGTCGGAGATAAAGGATAATTTTAGGTTCCTTTAAAAACAAAATTTGGAAAAAATCCAACAATTATATTAATCAAAATTCAAAGGAGAAAAAAGTTGAAAACTTCATAACAAAAAGGAGAAGAAAATAATGAATCTGAAGAGAAGAGAGGAACTCGGCGAAAATCCTAGCGTGTTAAGCCCATTGACCAAATAATGGGCTTGCTTCTGGGCCCAGTCCTTTTACTTCCTTTTTTTAACAGTCCGGCTAAGTTGGTTAGAAAGAGGCTAATCAAATATCGAGTCTTGAGCCAATAAGATTTTTAAAAAATATTGGTACAAACAAAATCATTAAAGGACATCCTATAGTTTTGTTTTTCACTTCCAAATATAGGTCTAATATTTGGAAGTTTACGACTCTACGTTATTGCTTAATGTAGAATCTGAAAAGACAATAATTAGTGGAGATAGGATACATAGGTTTTATAATTAGTAAGCATGGAAATAAAGAGAGTCGGGGAAGATGTTTGAGTATTTTGACTAAAATAATCAATAATGTGGTCAAGAAACATAAATTAGCCTACCAATAATTCATACCAAAATGCCTATTTCTTGCAACTAATTCATCCCTCCATCCACTAGCTGCTTACTTTAATTAAACCACAGACAAAAAATGCATTTCCTACACTTATTACAATTCTATTATAATTTCTTTTCTTTTTTTGCTAAAACAATTCTATTATAATTTCTTTACATGTGCTTTCTGTCCGTTTAAAGTAATAGCCACTAATTATCAATAATACCGTGAAATTTATAAGAAACATCAGATTTTACTTTATGTAACTATGTAAGTATACACCGTCAACTAAGTTTTGTGATGATCATGGATGAAGACGCACAAATACATCAGTTTTGTTGTTAATTAAGAAAATTAAAGTATTTATGATATATCATTCTAATTAATTTATCAATCTTAAAAATTATGAAAAACCAACGAAACATAAAAAAAAAACATTCACGTAAAAAAAATGGACATCCACCATCTATCATGCAATGATGCAACATACAAACTGCAATCACACACACGTATATTGTATAATATAATATATTCTCCAAAACTTGAATCTTTTGAATTGGAGAATAACTTTTAATCATTAATTTGGCCAACTATTAGACCAAAAGCACTTCCACAAATGTTTAACATTTAAAAGATAACAAAAATCGAATCGCAGTGAAATATTTAGTTTACGATAATTTCAAACTGATATATGAGTTTAAGTTTTCATATTAAATCCTAAGATTATTCATATGAAATATATATTTCAACTTAAGAGTTTCATTATACTTATCGACATTATCCATATAATAGCTATGATGATAAGGAATATATTGCTGCTTTAAAGAGAAAACAATAATGAACAAGAAGATGGAATAAATTATAAAAGTAACAGAAAGACAAAAAAATGGACTCTCCTTTTTACATATCTCGATTAAAAAAAAAAAATACAGAAAAAAATGTCGGCTTCAAACCCTACAAAGCTCCCACAGCTTCCATGTTTCCCTCACACCACGCCTCTCTCTCTCTCTCTCTTGTCTCTTTCTTTTATACGAACGTATAGATGATGGTATTTTATACGTATGTACGGGTTAATGTATTCGTATTTCGTATACATTCACATGTTTGGATACTCACTCATGTGTCAACTAACATACGATCATAATTCGTTTTGTCTCATCTCAACCTGCTCAATTGGTTTACAATGCATCTAATACCTATGTGGTGAATTTGGCATCGACTGATAATTAAGTATAATAATTACTCGTAGAAAAGAGAGAAATGATAGAATAACTAAGCAATAAACAAATTACTTATTTAAAAACGATGGACTGATAAAATTAATTATGTTTTATATTAAGTGTGTGAAATAGTGGAATGATCGAACATAAAATGTTATTCCATATGCTTGGTAAAAACTGAAAGCTTGAGAAATCGCGGATTTATATCATTCTTATGGAAGTTACAGAAACCCGTGTATTTTTGTTTTCTCAAGTATTCATGTTTATGCAATGCACATGAGGACATTCATATTATAACTATTTGATGATATGGTTGTGAATATATTATATGTTATGATTTGTGTGTATCGATGTGTTGAATGTGTATGTGTAAATGGAATGTATGTATATAGTTATGATTGTTCCTATTCTCTCCTGCTGATTATTATGATTTGTTTATTCGCCTTTTTTTCCTGTTGGCATTATTACGCATTCTCAATGTAATAATACAAGCCTTCCTTTCTTGGTCCCTTTGATTTCCTTTTAAAAATCTTCATCGCTTTCTCATAACTTTTAATTATACATAACTACATAATATACACATGCCACAAGATTTTGGTTTTGTGATTCTTTGGGGGGATTATTGGGAGATGGATTTGTGTAGAGTTTGTGGATTTTAAAAGTTGTGATATTTTTAAAATTTGAGTGGATTTTAAAATATTCTATAGATTCTTATCAAATATTTTTATGGATTGTTATGGATTATCATTGATTGTGATAAATTTGTATTAATTCTTTTTTTCTTCTAAACTTTTCTTTATAAGGTAATAATTTATATTTTTTGAATATTTTAGTTTTTTTTTTTTGTTATAATGACTGGGTTTCTATGAGTTTGTTTGAGATTTGAAATGATGATTTTTTAATGAAATTTCAGTTTTTTTTTTTTAATAATATATTTGTTCTATCCATATTTTTTGTTTCATAAAATTTGGGTTGTGATATGATTTGTTTAATAATCTAAAGAAAGTTGTATGGTTTTTTGTGTTTTTGTGTTTTTGTGTTTTTTGGTTTTTTGTAACATAAATTTTAAGAATCTCATGATTATTCATGAGATTTTGAAAGTTATGTTCTATGAGTAAAATATATTGAATCCATTTTCCAATAACCCAGATTTTAAAAGAATTATAGAATCTGAAATATCAAGATTATAAGAATCCACTAACCAATAACATGAGATTTATATAGAATTTAAAATTTTTTAAACCAATAACGATGGAATTACGAAAATTGTAAAACTCCACTAACCAATAACAATAGAATTTGAAAATTTCAAAAATCTTAAAAAATTCATTTCCCAATAACCCTCCTTTTATTTGCTAGGATCCCATTCCCATATATGAAGTTGTAAAAAAAATAAAATAATATACAAGAAACTTGGCTAATTCAATAATTGTCAATAGATTTATGCCGTAAGCCATATATTATATATATTTCTAAAATTATCTTACTTTTCTAATAAACTTATGGTTTACCAATGACTGAGATACGTTGTAGAATAGTGATTTATGATTTTCTATCATGTTAGCACTCTATTTTCACAAAGTGCTTTTATTTTTTCAAAAAGATTTTAAGTAGAGAAGATTCTAATTGGGGGTGGGTCAATATGCATAGATTGACTAAACCAGAATCAAAAATGTTAATAGATTCTGTAATAAGACCCACTGGTCCATAACTGTATGCTCTACTACTCTCTACGCACCAATAGCTCATAAGAGACGTCCCGTCATTCCCATTTTTTGGCTTTACTTTTATGATTCTGGGGTCCATCTATATTCCAATTTATTCATTCTTCTTTTTCTATCACACGTTATTTTTATTTTTTTTATGAAAAATAAAAAAATGTACCGAACTTATTTGTGATTTATGGATTGAATTTGAACATGTTAAGGATCGATTTTTTTTTTGTTTTCAAAAACTTTGATTAATGCAAATAATTTATTTAAAATGACCAAACTATTTTTTTGATAATCTTAGTTAACTGGTATATATAATTTGTTGGCTAACAAGTAAATATATTGCAGATTGTTTGTATACAAATTTATATATATTATTATAAGTAGTGACAGAAAGATAAGAGTCAGGTTAAGGTAAAATATGATTTGTGGTGATTTAATGGTTTGGATAGTAGTTACGGTGAAAATATTAACATTAATTTTCACCGTCATAAAAACATTGCAGACTATATATATATATATATATATATTATAAAGAATTGGTGCTTTAGAATTTCAAGTGCCAGAAAACATGCGGCATAATTACTCCTATCGCTTGGAATATTTTATTCTACAGTTTCTCTCTGCAGCTGTATGATCCTATGATTTTATTTTATTTTTTTCCAACGATCCTTCTGTTAGTCATTTTTACCACCGTTTAGTGAATACATTTAAAGCTGATATTAGATTATAACTGTGAAATTGGACCAACAACAAAAACACACAAAAGCAATGTGAACATTGGGTAGTTTGTGGCGACTCGTGGTCGTGGCGCTGAACGACGTCGTAGTGAAAATAACAATCGTTCGCATGAGTGACACGTGTGCAGAATCGACGGTCAGGAGAGATCCTAGGGAAGTTGAGAAAGGACGTGGGTGAATTACGAAGCCGTTGAACGGCGTGCAAGAGCGCGTGCGGCTCGATTCTTACGTCGTCGAATATTGACCGTCCGATCAAAATCATCGATCCACATAGATGCGTGCGCGAAGGCACATGCCGTTATGAAGCGTTCTCGATGATGATCACGTGTCCTCTTGGGATTGGTTTCTATTGCAAACTCCGTTTGATGTTTATTGTGAAAGGGAAAAAGACAGTTAAGCCTTTTATCTCTTGGTAATATAACATTTTAATGTTTTATTAATAAACGAGCTTATTTATGGTGCCTTTAGTGGTAGCACTTAATTCAATAGTCCAAACTCCAAAGCTATTACTTTAAAAGGACACAGATCCTAATAAACACAAAACAGTTATTTGGGACCTTTACTCAATTTTTTTTTTTAATCGAAATCCATCTTTTTTATTTTTAATCTAATCGATTTTAATAGTAAGACTCGCAACACACACTAAAACGAAAGGAAAAAATAAAGAAATGAGAAGCATAGAATTTGAACGGTTATGAATATGATAATCACGAAGATGGCATGATATTATAGTTGGAGTGGGTTGCTTGGCGAAAGAATCAAATAGAATTTTCATAAATTTGGAAAGTGACGTGGCCTTAATTTTACGAGCATTACCTCAATTTCGTATTGTTATTGCAACCTTACATATTCGTGATCTGCGTATCCCATATGCTCAATCATTTTTATTTGACCTGAAAATTGAAATAGCTCGTGCACCACTCTAAAATATATAACATAGTACTATGTATTAGTATTATATAGAACTTGAACGGTAATCGACAGTTATCCGGATTAAAACATACGTTTTATAAGAAGCAAAAAATTATGTCGCACTTAGGCCATGTATTACACCGATATGGAAGTATATGTTTGATGATAGAATAAAGTGAATCTAATGATAGTAAGTAAATGTGTGAAACTGTTTTTATGGGATTAATAGGAGGAATCGCGCTTGCTTTTTTTACTCTCGGAGGAGGATGTGAACTGTGAAGCGAAGAAACGGCGCCGTGTCGGTCCAAAATAATTTGAAAATAAAATAAAGAGACACGCGTCGAGATTACGCTAACGTACGCCTCTCTTTTCACTCACTCAACCATTGATTTGCCGTCCACTTCACGCGTGCCGAGCGGTCAAAAATTTCAGACCCAAAAGCACCAAATAATGCTTTTCCCTTTTCCTTCTTCTTGATTTTTATTACTTTTTTTTTTTTTATCACATGTCTCCATTCTATATAAGACAAAGTAAAGTTTTTAAGATTCGGATTGATAATTTGGATAATAATAAGACTTGTTTGAGCAAAACTTATACTTTTTAGATGGGGTTAAATTTTTGAATGTTGGGAGTTATAAACTTATATGCTAGTTGTTACGTGAACTCGAAATGGTCGAGAATGTCTGCTAAAGACCCCATGGATTTAACATATTAGAAACCGATGATACTTCTGGGATCCATATCTCCGAGGTAGAGATGAGAGTTTGGAGAATGATGAATCTCATATGGATTTTGGAGAATAGTGTCTTGTGGGGAAGGACATGATCTTAAGAAAAACGTTGAATAAGTAAATATTGAGGAACGTTAGGTAACTGGAGAGTTTGCAAAACCTACGGAACATTGCAAATCACGAAAACATTTGTTTGGAACCGGTAAAAGACATTATGGGGTTTCGATTTCGGGGATGTTATATAGTGAGTGGCATTGGACATGGAATTTATCAAAATTTAAGTCAAGCCTTGTATTCTTGTAACACCGTATGATAAGCATCATTCGTTTTAAGTATGTTTTATGGCAAAGGGGAGTATTATGATAAGCACATATCACATATGTTATAATGTTATATGATAGGATGATAAAATTCATTTATATATCTGATGGAATTAGACTATTAGTGATATGGAAAGTGCTATCGTTTCATATCACAATAGAAAACAATGGCTACATGTCAATTATTCCGTCGCAAAAAATAAAAGAAAAGTCAAACTAAAGATGTATAAATGAGTAAAAAAGTCTAAAGATGTATAGTACACACTATGCACAATTACACATGTGTTTTAGGAGTATTTAGATAGTTAGATACTCTTATTAATGAGACAAAAGTATCTCGACACGTGTACACAACGAAGACATTATATTCCCTTTTTTTTGTAGATTTGCAAAGGTCCATTTCAAGGCTAATGCAAGAATTATACACTAGAGTCCTTTCAATTTACTTTTTTATTTTTTTGTTAAGAATGTAAGTATCATTTAAAATGAAATGTTTAGGTGTTACAATTTGTGTTAACAAAAAGCTTGACCTAATAAAGTTGGTTCCATGACAAAAAATGATAAAAAAACATGGAAACAAAAACACTCAGGTCCTATATATATACAACACAATTCTACAAATAATCAATTTTTTTTTTCAAAATGTTCGTCTTCTCTATAACATTATTTCTTACATCTATGCTGAATATTATTAGTGTAACTTTTCCTAACAAAAAAGAAAGATATATATTTTTTAAGTCATAACTTGGAAAGGAAAAAGAGCACCGGCGTAAAAGGTTGCAAGATACACTTCCTCGCTTAACCTCTTAGGCTTCGTGCTAATATACGCTACTTTGACATTCTCTTATATCATACGCACCTTCTCTAAATCTTCCAAAGTCTCACCACTCACGTACCCTTTTCCAAATCTCAGCAGGAAAGGAAAAACATTTTAGAAAAGTATTTATTATTGCAACGAAAAAGAACCTCCTTTGTCATAAAGTTTATTTTTTTGCTTAATTATATTGCATAATAAAAAACATATATATATTTCCTGGTAAAAAATCAACCAAAGTTGTTGAAAAAGCAAGACACTTTTGGAAGAAAAAAATTCATTTTGGTAAATATCTGTGCATTATAGTATTATAATAATATATATATATATATATATAGTCACTCATGGTACTTAAGCTTTATTATCTGCCTTATAACATAAGCATTTAAAGTACTTGTACATTTTTTTTCTTTTCAAAACTACTTGTACATTCAACTACGTTTCTGTGCGTATCAGAGATTACGTGTGCTTATTCTACTTTATTAAATTTTGACGTAAACTGTTGTAACATTAATTAATTTATATACTAATATACATATATATATATATATTTCAATACAAAAGATATATTAATTAATGTGAAAACAATAAAATATAATATTATTCGTTTTGAGAGTCTAAAGCTGCAACGGCATCGCCATATACAGAAAGTTTAAGCGCAGGATAAGAGCATGCACACTCTTTCCCATTTCCAAGCAAAAATAACCTATACATACACACTTATACTCATACGCTTATACACATCTAGAGAGAGAAGAAAAATGTGGGCTTTTTCAGAGAGATAAAAAGCAAATTTTTTTGTTAAAGAGCTTTTGTCTCTCTCTCAATTCCTTCTTGTTCTTGTTTGCAACCGGAAACAAAAGAAAGAAACTGTTGTTTCATGATGGCACCTTTGGTTTCTCTTCTTCATCGAGGGGTCGAATTTGGTCTGTGAAAAGAAGAAAGAGGGAAAAGAAGAGAGAGAGAGAGGAGAGAGAGAGAGAAATAGGCAAAAGCCCCACAAGAGAGACATGCTTGTCTGTGTGTAGTCCCTTTTTGTATGTTCTTTAATCTCTCCCACTCTCTTCCGTTCTGTTTTTGTCATGTGTAAGGGTTTTGTCCTTCCAATTTGGAGTTTTCTTTAACCAAAAAAACCAGATTCCATGAAATGGGTTTGTCTTTAATTCTTATGGTTTCTGGATTTATCTTGTAGCCTGTTTGCTCAATAGGCTCTTTGTCTTTTCTTGGGTCAAAAAAATAATGAAGACTTTGTAAAAAATAATAATCTGACTCTCGCTTAAAGCCTAGTGTTGAGTGTGGGAGAGACAAAACAGAACATAAAAATTCTCTCTATGATGGCTTCAGTGGCTTGTGTTGAGGACAAGATGAAAACAAATGGTTTGGTTAATGGAGTAGCAACAACAACAACTCAATCTACTCTGCTTGAAGAGATGAAGCTGTTGAAAGATCAGTCAGGTTTCATCTTCTTTCTTAAGACTTTGATTGAAATTTCCATTTTGAGAGATTCCCTCGCACCACTTTCTTTGTGGGTTTACTTTTGTTATGACATTACTAATAAAGAAACATACAAAAGGTCGAACCTTTTTTTACTGTCAATCAAAATCCGAATCAACAGAGATTAAAGTTTCATAATTTACGCCAAATGACATACTGAAATCTTGTTAACTTCCCTGAAAATTTGGTTTTGACCATGTTCAGGAACGAGAAAGCCGGTAATAAACTCGGAGCTATGGCACGCTTGTGCAGGCCCTTTGGTTTGTCTCCCTCAAGTTGGAAGCTTAGTGTATTACTTCTCACAAGGTCATAGCGAACAGGTAACTTTTTGTGTGTCACATTGTAGCTCTTTGGATCTTGCAAGCTCTTGTTCAAAGGTTTGATTGTTTGTTCACTGTTTGAATCAGGTTGCTGTTTCAACCAGAAGATCAGCAACAACCCAAGTTCCTAATTACCCAAATCTTCCATCTCAGTTGATGTGCCAAGTCCATAATGTTACTCTTCATGTATGCCTATTCAAATCTTTTTTCATTTGCTTTTTATATGCAAACTTATTGCAACCAAATTTTGATTTCTCTTGACCATTGTTTCTTTCATTTTGATAGGCAGACAAAGACAGTGACGAAATCTATGCTCAGATGAGTCTTCAACCTGTTCACTCTGTAAGTTTTAGTTCTTGCAACTTCCTTTTGTTCCCTTTGATAACTCATTTCAAAAGTTGAATGAGTTTGAAATCTGCGCATTCAGGAGAGAGATGTGTTCCCTGTACCAGACTTTGGGCTATTGAGAGGAAGTAAGCACCCGACTGAGTTTTTCTGCAAAACACTTACTGCTAGTGACACAAGCACACATGGAGGTTTCTCCGTGCCACGTAGAGCTGCAGAGAAGCTGTTTCCACCATTGGTGAGTCTCTCTTTATCCTCAGGAAAAGCAGTTGTTCCTTTTTGCTTCAATTGATGCTTATGTTATGTATTATACATTACAGGACTACACAGCACAGCCGCCAACTCAAGAGCTTGTAGTTCGAGATCTTCATGAGAATACTTGGACATTTCGCCATATCTATAGAGGTAAAACGAATAGATTTGTCTCTCTCTCTCTCTCTCTCTCTCTCTCTCTATCTCTCTCTATATATATATAGATTCAGTTGGTATAGAGCTCAGTTGTTGCTTGCATTCTCAGGGCAACCAAAGAGACATCTCCTAACAACAGGATGGAGTTTGTTTGTTGGCTCGAAAAGATTAAGAGCTGGGGATTCTGTTTTGTTCATCAGGTGAAAAATCTTCAAAATCTAGATTTATGAAACTGCAATTAGCTACCAGACTCATTTTGGTTTTGCATAACTTCTGATTGTTATTCGCCATTTGAATAAAAACGTGCCAAAAGGGATGAGAAGTCGCAACTGATGGTCGGTGTGAGGCGTGCCAATCGCCAACAAACAGCTCTTCCATCATCAGTTCTCTCAGCGGATAGTATGCACATTGGTGTCCTTGCTGCTGCTGCTCACGCAACTGCAAATCGCACTCCTTTTTTGATATTCTATAATCCAAGGTTAGCTCAAAAAGCATCTCTAACTCTCAATATATAAAAGATCTCTTCTTAGTTCTTCTCACATAACTCAATAGTGTTTGTTCTCAGAGCTTGTCCAGCAGAGTTTGTGATCCCGCTAGCTAAGTACCGCAAGGCGATATGTGGGTCTCAGCTCTCAGTTGGTATGAGGTTTGGAATGATGTTTGAAACCGAGGATTCCGGGAAACGTAGGTGAGTGATCCGTAACCCATAATCTTTCTGTTTCTTACCTGATCAAACTTGGTTGTTCAATTTTCCATTCTTTCATGTGTATATTTAGATACATGGGAACCATTGTTGGAATCAGCGATCTGGATCCATTGAGGTGGCTTGGTTCTAAGTGGCGTAACCTTCAGGTTGAATGGGATGAGCCTGGATGTAACGATAAGCCGACTCGGGTCAGTCCATGGGATATCGAGACACCTGAAAGTCTCTTCATTTTTCCTTCTCTGACCTCAGGCCTCAAACGTCAGATCCATCCATCTTATTTTGGTAAGTAAAATGAAGCGTGCCTTTGTGAGATATTTTCATGTTATGAAATTTGCAGCCTCAAACCATTGTTATGAAATTTGTAGCGGGTGAAACGGAATGGGGTAGCTTGATCAAACGACCTCTTATCCGAGTTTCTGATCCCACGAACGGGATTCTGCCTTATGCATCATTCCCAAACATGGCTTCGGAGCAGCTTATGAAAATGATGATGAGACCTCACAACAACCAAAATGGAGCATCTTTCATGTCTGAGATGCAGCAGAATGTTTTAATGGGGCATGGAGGGTTACTAGGAGATATGAAGATGCAGCAAACAATGGCAATGAACCAGAAATCTGAGATGGTGCAGCCAGAAAGCAAGCTAACAGTGAACCCATCAGCTTCTAATTCGAGTGGCCAAGAACAGAATCTGTCAGAGAGTATGAATGCTCCTGCGAAACCTGAAAAACCGTCACTTTCTGGTTGCAGCTCAGGGAGACTCAATCATGGACATGAGCAGTCAATGGAACATGCAAGCCATGTGACTACAGTCACAGTTAGTAGTGAGGAAAAGGTTAATCAGCTAATCCAGAAACCGGGTGCTTTGTCTCCTTTACAAGCTGATCCATGTCCTGACATAAGTCAACAGATATACCCGCCACAGTCTGATCCAATAAATGGATTCTCTTTCCTGGAAACCGATGAGCTGACGTCACAAGTCTCTTCCTTCCAGTGTCTTGCCGGATCATACAAGCAACCATTAATGCTATCCTCCCAGGATTCTTCAGCTGTTGTGTTACCGGATTCAACAAACTCATCGCTGTTTCACGATGTGTGGGACAATCAGTTGAACGGTCTCAAGTTTGACCAGTTCAGTCCCTTGATGCAGCAGGATCTTTATGCATGTCAGAATATGTGTATGAGTAATAGCACAAACAGCAACATTATGGATCCTCCACTCTCAAACACAGTTCTTGATGATTTCTGTGCCATAAAAGAAACCGATTTCCAGAACCACCCTTCTGATTGTTTGGTAGGGAACAACAACACTAGCTTCGCTCAAGATGTCCAGTCGCAGATCACATCCGCTAGCTTTGCCGATTCACAGGCCTTCTCTCGGCAAGATTTTCCAGATAACTCTGGAGGAACTGGTACATCTTCAAGCAATGTTGATTTTGATGACAGTAGTCTGCTGCAGAATAGTAAAGGGTCATGGCAGAAAATTGCAACACCCCGCGTCCGAACTTACACTAAGGTAAAACAAAATCTCTCGTTCCTTCCACAAAGAATACATATTCCATTTGATCTGACATGAACTTTGGTTTTTGCTATTTTTGGTTTGGCAGGTTCAAAAAACCGGATCAGTCGGGAGGTCAATTGATGTCACAAGCTTTAGAGACTACGAGGAGTTAAAGTCTGCAATTGAGTGCATGTTTGGATTGGAAGGACTGCTTACTCACCCGCAAAGCTCGGGATGGAAGCTTGTATATGTTGATTATGAGAGTGATGTTCTGCTTGTAGGAGATGATCCATGGGAGTAAGTCTTCTCTCATTAACATAACCTCACTTTCTGTATTACAATGCTTTTCCTTACATATATTTACATAAACTGGTGCAGAGAGTTTGTGGGATGCGTAAGGTGCATAAGGATACTGTCGCCAACAGAGGTCCAGCAGATGAGTGAAGAAGGAATGAAGCTTTTGAACAGCGCATGCATAAACGATCTCAAGACTTCTGTTTCATAAATGTAGCAATACAAACATTTATCTCTGCAGATTTGTAAGAAAAAAAAAGAGAAAGAAACTGTTTTTTTCTCGAACTGGTAGAGGAGGACCATCTTGTTGTAACCATTTGATGTGTTGTAACCATTTGAAACCTGCAACTATTTTCATATTATGTTCTAGATTAAGAAATCAATAGTTGAGACACCTGAAATTACGCAGCGAATAATCATTACGTTTGTTGCTGTCTAAATATCAAAACCGGACAAAAAATCATTAGGTCACGTGGCGAGGTTCCCGTCGGGAAGCTTTTACTCGGTTTTTTGCACAATTATAAAGATGGTGTGGAATATCATCTCAAGAAACAGTATAATTACTACTGTGATGGTGAGCCAAAAGATACTCGCTGATTGATTCTACATTTGTGGCATAAACCAAGAAATGATTGCAAAAGTATATAAAACTTCTATAGCAGCAAAGCCAGGCAAGAGAAAAGAAAATTGCTCTGCTGCTAACAACAAGCTCTCTCACCAAGACGCTAAGAGCATGATGTGTGGTATGCTAATTCTGCATCAGTCCCTGTCAAATCTCATTCTTTTTGCACTCGGCATCTCGGAAGTGTTGATATTACCATTGTTTAGATTCCTCGGCTGGTACGCTGAAGCATCGTGCTGGTATGAACAGTTGGCTCCATGGCGGCAACCTCTAGAGCTGTTGAAGTACATGCAAGGCTTCATTATCTTGGGTTTTGAATCCCTTGGCCTCTGGTTATTATTATTGCTATTTACCATCTCAGGGTTAGGACCTCCTCCAGGTTGGAGGTTGTAACGATAACCGAGATGTTGTTGAACTGGCGGCGTCTCTTGTCTTTCCCCGCCATGTTGCTGAATCAGGTTCTTATAATAACTAGCATCTCTTGCTGGTGGTGCTCCATAGTTGGACTGGTCTGAAGGAGCTGGAGGAGGATACACCATGGGAGGAATATGGGTTACCGTTGGCTGAGGATAATACTGTCCATTTGAGGCAGGTGTTGAAGTTACTACTCCATTCAATTCATGCGTTGAAGATGGGTAAAGGCTACTTGCGTTGGAGGAGACTGAACCTGCACTGCCACAATTTGCAACGAGATTCTCGACCAACTTAGGGTTGCTTAGGATTTTAATAAGCAGATCTTGGTCGATCATGCTGCTGCCTTGTTCATTACTGTTTGAAATTGCAGATAATGCAGCCATTATTTCTGACCCTGCAGGGAGGGTTGAAGAAGTTGATGTGTTCTCATCGGTTATTGATAGCTCTGTTCCCACATCCACGCCAGATTGGGTTGGGAAATCAGATGCTGAATCCATCGGTATGTCATCATCCTCTACAGGTAGAATGGGTATGACAACAGTTTGCTGATCATCATAATGTGTGTTCTCAACATCAGCTGGAACCGCAGGGCTGCGGATTTGAGTTGAAGAAAATACCCAAGTCAATAAAAAAGTAAAAGGATATCAAATGTATGTGTTGAACGAATATGTAGGGAATAGATCCGGACTTTGGAGGAATAGCTGATGCGCCAGGATAGAATGCTTCAAGAACTCTCAGTTCCCTCTGAGTTTGCGCCTCCACTTCTTTGCTTTCATCACCTGCAACAACTCTCCAGTCCTCATCTAGCAGAATCTGCAAGAGCACAATGTTATTCCAGGTTGAACATATCACCACAATTTTATACAGCATTAGTGTAACTATGGGAAGGCATATGAACATCCACAACTAGATGAACCAAAAATACAACCCTACATTGGTAACCCTCCCAAGAGCACCTTACCACCATATTTCAATTTAAAGGACCATTGAGATTTGGTTAGAAAAAAAATATAAATTTCAGTGGAATAGGGAAAAAAATATGTAAACTAAAACTGTAAACATCTTGGCATTTTGGCGGAATTGCAATTATTACTTTCGAAGATTTAATAATTCTAACTTCAAAAGTAAGGCTTGAAGATGTGATCCAAGAGCTCACCCGGACAGAGCATTTCCACTTTATTACAGGGATGTCTGATAACCTAATCTGTGACTCATCTGCAGAAAGAGGTCCACCAAAACCAGGTGGCAGATTATCATCACTCGGATGTGAAGCCCATGATGACTTTGCTTGCAGGTGATCTTGAGATTCTGATCCAACTTGTGAAGGTGAATCCTCTGATATGAACAGCCGCACCTGTCCAACGTGAAAAACAGATTGTCAATTGTACACAAGAACCATAGAGAATCTTGATCAAATCATGCTAGTTAGAATCTCATGTGGACCTCAAACAGGAATCACTACACAAAAAAAATATGAATATACATCAAACATGGATATTTACCGTTGGACCAGTTATCTCAAAGATACAATCCAAAGAAAATCAACAAGGGCTTGTCACCATTAACGTATTACAAGAATCGTGGTTGTTTGAAAATGCTCAACTAACAAAAGAAACAATCAATGTGATAATGTATAAGACAATGACCTCATAATACAGAATAGCCTAATTAATCAACTAATTTTCAGACCATGTATACATGAAACAACATGGAAAATGGCCTCCCTGTAGCTTCCTCCTCCCTCCCAACAATCAACTTAGCTGGATAGCGAGTCATCTCGAAGCTATCTTACCAAAGTATTTTCCATCAGCAAAAAGGTTGCAAACAACAGAATTCAGGAGTGTGTAAATGTATAACGTTTCACCATGCCGAATACTTTGTTGACGATAGCCAAAAACCCTTTGGACATCACTCAATTTTCTTGGTTCGTTCTCCTGCATACCTCACCACTGACTACTTGACTACATTGATCTCATGAGTAAGAGGTTTAAGACTGACCATCCCATGATGGAACTGGATGTATCTCAGGATTAGCCCCTTATCCAAAGAAGCAAAAAATGGACAAACAGTTTTAGACTATGATGCAAATATAAAAAACAAGAGAGCAGAGTTTAAATGTACTCCTCGAGATAACTGATTGGTAGGTTTGTCTTCATGGTTCCACACGTATTCCCAAGAACTGGTAAAGTATCAGGCAAACATAAATTGAAAAACAGAGCACATATGTAACGCTCTGAGCAATCAAAGTCTCATACACCTCAAATCATGACTAAGCAAAATAATCAAAGTTATCCAATTAAAACATCTAAAGGGACATAAAGGAATACAAAAATCAGACGAATCATATCACAGAAGCTAATTTACACCAAGAGCATAAAAAAAAATCAGCATCAGTAATACATTTTTCTGCAGTTTCAGTCATTCATTGCAATCAGCCAATTTTAGGAAGATATAGAAAGGGAACAATAAAGCTTCGATCCAAGGAACTGCAATGTCTTTACCTGACAAAGTTTAAAATCTGGTGGCCACGACACCCTTTTGGATTTGTGCAATGCCCGCATAGTTACAGAAGCTCACACTTCGTTTCAATCTAAAATTCTTTGTTTTCCAGGAAAATTGATTCGGGAAGGTCCAAATTGCCTTTAAAATCCAATAAATTGTCAAGCCAGCATACTCTTAGATTGAACCAATCATCATCGTTCTCATCGAAAGTTTGTCGAGAAACCCTAATTTTTCAGGAAAGCTTTTGAATATCGAAGAAGGGAGAATTTGAGAAGAGAAGATTGATGAATTTGCAAATCCAGAGAGAGGAAACATCTGCGTGCTAAATCCGTCGAAGCAAGAGGGAGAGAGAGAGATCGAAGCGATGTGAAGCCCTAGATCCTCTGGATTCTTCTGGTCACAATCGTCATTTTATCTGTCCTCAGATTTTTTTCTTTCCTCCACCTATATACACGTGTCTTCACATCCGTGCCCTCTCGATATTTTGCATTTCTCCAGATAATCCACTACTTTAGTATATTTACATAATGGCCCCCATATTTATATCTTTTTATTGTGGAAGATTTTGATTTCTTTTGGAAACAAAGTCAATAGCAGCCAGCTTCATTGACTCATAGTTATGATCCGACAATCCCACGAACCATTATTCTTTCTATTATATACACACTAATTTGAATGGTAAACTGATAAAAATTTAGACTGATATATTGAAAACACATGTAAAACTTAAATATGCGTCAAATAATTAGGACATAATGATAACTAGAGTATAGTCACTTCTTTTGCCATTCAGATATAGGTTTTAAATGTTCATTTCAAAAAAAAAAAAATTCGACGAAATCAAATATTTATATAACTTGAGAAGTAAGTAAGTCATAATACAACGATTGAATCTTCCACAAAAGAATGTCTTGAGAAATGATCTTCAGGTTGTTGTAGAGAAACTTACAATCGCCTTCAAAAATAACAAGAGCTTTAGCTTCTGCTACCAAATGAGAAGGGGCATTACCTAGACAAAGCTGAACCCAACACTTAGGTGTCCCCATGATGTTCTTTTAATCAATTTCACATTTTCCAAGAAAAAAATATTGTTCATTAAAAAACTTAATTAAGGTTTCAGTTACTTTATTAGTTAACTATAAAGCTGAAATTTTTTTCAATATTCTGAAATCTGATAGGTAATTTGTTGAATGGTGTAATGGTAGAATAACTCCGCAATATTACAAAATTTTGGAATCACGATCTACATTCGATCATTTTGAGATACGACAAAATTAGCAACAAATAAAAGAAATTATCACCATCATACAGATTTTTCAAAATTTATAAAACATTGTTTTGAAGTTATTTCATTCCATTCCGCTCTTCACTATTTAATGATATTACCAAATTAAAAAATTAGTTACACGTAACGAAATAGTCTCCTTTGTTTTTGAACATAAAGCATATTCTTTCGTTTGCCATCCAAATAATTGTACACCACAAAGAGGATTTTCTGTAGAAAATAAGCAAAATATTTATTACACGACTTTTAAAGTGAAGTCATAATCCATTGTTCACGACAGGCTTCACTTTCAGTTGAGCAGGTTATGTCCGAAAAAACTAACACCAAACCAAACCAAACCAAATAATCCAATAGCCACAAAAATCAAACAATTTTTTTAAGGAAGAAAAAAAAAAAGACGATTCTATACAAAAGACTATCCTCCCTCCACTTTCCGTTTGTCCTCTGCACTTGTCACTCTGGTTATCTGAAACTAGAGTTAAGGATTGTCTGATAAAAACCAATCATCAAATATTGCAAATTACCGGAACTCCCCTACGATTTTTCTTTTCCGACTTCACTCCGGTCAGCTTCATCTCTGCCATTTTCTATCTGTAAAAAGCAAAGGCAAAATCAAGCATTTTCTCAGTAATGTTCAAAGCATCAAAATACAAAGAGTGAAGTTGCATTGAAACTATAGGAGGAGATTTGTTTACCCTTTGTTCCCGGTTGTGCTTGAGACGCAGACCGTTGGATTCTAGGAGAAGATCCTTGTTTCCCATTGGCACCAACAGGCAACGAATGTCTCTTCTTGGTGGAAACGTCTCTTTCCTGAAGATCGGGGCTTGATCTTGGTGAGTTATGTTCTTGAACCTTAGCTTTCGCCGATTGTGTTGGCTGCATGAACCGAGGAAGAGAGTTCTTGCCTCCGCTGCTTTCTCTTGCTTCTTGATCATACCCGAAAGAGTTTCTTCTCCCGCTCTTCTGTTCTTTCCCTTCTTCTTGTTCTGTTGTATTATTAGCCTCACCGGTACCAGTTTCCTGTTTCGGGCTTGATGTTATTTTCTTGCTAACTTTCCGCTTTTGGCTTGCGCCACTCTTTTCGGATTTTCCCTTTCTTGCTTTAACTGTAGAAGATGCTTGACTTGCCGGTGTTGCCTGAGATTCAGTGATTGTCATCGGAGTTGATGCTTCCTCAGATAATGAGTAAGCTTGAGGCCCTGATTCATCTTCAGCCCGTCTCTTTTTGGAATCTGGCGTACTAATAACCGATTCATGCTGCATCGCTGAAATCTCAACTTCATCCTCAACTTTCTCTTTAGGGTTCTCTACACTACCCAAAGGAGTTTCATCTTTAACATCAATTTCGATCAACTCTGCTTGATCTGTTTTGAGAGTTCCATTCTCTAAAAGCTTAGCTTCAACTTTGGGCTCTGCACCCTCACCGTCTGACTTCTTGTCAAGTGTATCAAGAGAAGAAGTTACAGAGAGTTCGGTGCCACACTCAGATCCACTGTGCTCCGCTGGAGCAACATCTTCCAGAGACTGATCCTTTTTAGTGTTTGTAGCGTCAGCCTCTGATGAATCTATATCTGGTTTGCCTTCTTCGCTTAAAACACCATCTTTAGAAGAAAGCGACATTGCTTTATCTGAACCAGCAGATGAAGTTAGCTCCTCAAACTTTGACTGCGCGGCAATGAAAGAAGGATTGCTTGGCTTACGCTTCAAAGAATGTTTAGGCTGTTCATCCAAATATTCAGCCTCTTCGAGCAAGGAATCTGTATATTTAGCAGCAAATGGATGAGACTGAATCAATTCATGATCAACCCCCGCAGATGCTTCTGGTGAATCATATTGGCTCATTTTCTCAGTCTCAGATAGCTCCACATGCTGAGCTACTACCTTACTTGCTTCATAGCCTGAGAAACCAGTGTCAGTTTTGGTCTCTGAGGTTGGGTCAGAGGTCACCAAGCACCCTTGAGATGATACTTTGACATTCTGGGTTTCTTCCAACTGTTGCTCTTCCATTGCCAAATCTGCTTTTGAAGTCTTCTCAGGCTTTGAAACAGACATCCACCTCTCCAACCAGTTCCAAGCAGAACTAGGTTTTGTTGGATCACATTTAATGCTGATAGGCTTCGTCTTGGGAGTTGACTCCATTAGCTATAATCAAATATGCAAGAAAATGAATATACAAGAAATACCTAAAATAGCTAGTTGTAATGCACTAGAACCAAGTTAAATAACATACATGCTTAGCAAACTTGTTTTCGAGAAGTTTTTGTGCTGCGGCATTTGTTTCCGCCTTATCCTGAAACAAGAAACAGTATTGGTCCGCAGATTTTTAAAGGGAAAAATGATCCTGAAAACACAATTCAGCCATCTGAAAACCTTACCGAGATTGCTGAGACACGGCTACCATCTTTCATTGAATGACGAGCACGGACAAGCGACTGCATTTTGACAATAGCTTGGACACAACGCAGTGATCCCATGGCCTGGTTCCTAACCATGTGGCCACGTACTGCAGCTTGAAGTTTAACAACTTTCTTGCGCCTCAAAAGTTCTCTTCGCGCCTGCAGTTTAGCAACACTCCAGTAAGAATAGTTTTTATAACGGATCTCAGGTTGGGAAAATGTTTACATCTTTACCATGTTAATAGAGTTAAGGAAAGCTTCTTCACGTCCTTCTTAATAATAGTATGTAAGAAGAGAGAAGAGAAGAAAGGAAACAAGACCATACCAAAAATCCACGTATGGCAGCTTGGATGATAATGATAACAGAATCATCAAGTTGCTCATCAACTTGTTCATCACTTTCTTTTCTGATTATGATCACATCATCGGTTTCAGATGCTTCTGGTTCAACCTTACTTGAAATTTCAACCTTGGAAGTAATGTCTTTCTCTATCACGGATGCATCAGCAGCATTGGGTCCTTCCAACTTAGCTTTCAACTCAGCTCCAACCAAATCATCCTCCTCAGTTTCAGTACCTTTTGATTCCACGAGAACGGGTACCTCAGTTCTGTGGTCAATCTGTTCCTCCAAACACGGAACTGGCAACTCCGTTTTGCCCTCAGCGGACAGAGTTTTTTTCTCATCCACAGGTTCAGCCACATAGGTAACAGGTAATTGGCTCTTCTTCTCATCAACAGATTGGACAGAGAATGTCTGCTTTTCAGAGACAATGTTATTGTCAGGAGATGGAGATTTAAGGAGAGCAGATTCAAGAGTTTCTCTTGTCCTAGAAGCAGGAGTAGTTTCAGAGACTACACTACTGATCAACCCACGCTGTTTCCCAGACTTCTTCCTGAAACTCCATCCACGCTTGTCACCAGAGCTCTTGTTCTACATCCATAACAAAATCGATCCACCCAATCTTAGTGGCTTAATCCATATTTTCCATAAAAAGGCTAAAGACACAAACTCATTAAACCTAAAATATCAAAATGGGTAAAGGATCTCGTAGACTAGAGTCACTAGACCAGACAACAAAAAAAACCCAAAGTACTCTCCAAATTATTCCTAACAAAACGAGTAATCAAGAACAACACTAAAAAATTCCCAAAGTAGACAAAATTAGGAACTCAGTAATGCCAAAATCCGACCAGATTAGCAAAAAGGATCTACGAAAATGGGTAATAAAAAAGGATTTAAAAAAACTAGTATGAGTATAACGACTCAGATCTTAAATTAGAAACTTAAGCATCTTCTTAAGTAAACCACAAAGTGCAGACACGAATCCGAAACAAACAATTGAAGATCGCAAGCACCGTTAACGAAATTAAGAGAAAATGTAAAACCTCTAGGGCACTGGGCGTAGGTTCGGCTGCATCATCCCCGCCGGCGCAAGCGATGATCCGGAGACAAGAAGAAGCTGGAGATCTTCCCATATTCGTTCTGCTGCTTCTTCGAAGACGACCGTTTTATCTTCTTCTGGTGTTGGATCAGTAAATAAACACAGAGAGAAAAGAAAGAGTGTCGTTGGAAATTGGAGCAAAAGCAACGGAACTCAAAGGAACCAGTAAAATGCGGTTCAGTCTCGGTCTTGGAATCCGCCAGTCTTTCTCTTCTGTCCGTTGAGGTGCCAATAAAAGCGAAAAAACGCTGTCACTGTCAGATCTCTCTCGTGACATTTTCTCTTTTACTTTTAACAAAAATAAATACGAAAATAAAAAACTAACCGGTAATTACCTGAGTATATGCTTTTTATAATTCATATTTCTGACCGAAAATCGAAAACAGATAGATGCTTTTCAATTCATGTTTCTGAGTTAAAAAAATTTTTAAAATTGTTAAAATTTTCTGATTTTCTTATCGGATTACTAAGGCTCCAAATAGAGACGTGTGGGATTCATATATATATATTTTCGTTACTGTTAACACTGCACCGCACCGTGTGGTTCCGTCACCATTCGGAACCTAAAACTAACATTTGGATTGATTGATTGATTAAAATGATGAATTATGAATTAGTGGGGGATTATTCAATGATGGCATGTCAATAATGTTGGTTCACCTATAATAAGACGCATGTGACTGTCATGTGCACTGTCTTTTGTTGTGTACCTTTTTATTTTTCTTTCTCTCTGATCGCTTTGGCTTTTGGGGCTTATCCACTTTATTTATTTGATTAAATAAGTATTAATTGTCTCATTACCTGTTTGGTTTAAAGTCTTTAAGTATGTTGATACATTTATTTTTGCAGTAGAAGCAAAAGTGACAATGATATGCTAACAAAAAGTATAAGACTGAAGAAATTGTTTCTTAAAGCTTTTTTAATAGTTAAATTGCTTTAGTATTAGTATTCCTTTCTTTAGCAGGTAAATTCCTTTATTTGTTACAATTTTCTTATTTTAAAAATTACAATTTTTTTTTCATTGTAATATGTATATTCGGAAAAAAAGAATAGAAATTAGATCAAATGGGCTTAGTGGGCCAGCCCAAGAGAGGAAAAAAAAAAAGCCGTGGCTTGTAAGAGGAAATGGAAGGTGTGGGGTCTCTCTCTCTTACCAACTGAACGAGTCCTAACCACTACTCATTGTAATATTGACATGCTTTTAGTACATTTTTGCCACGTGTCATATCGACAGTACTCCCAGCTAGGCAGCATATGTAGCTTTTCTGTTTTGTGCCATTACGACAAAAATAACAAAGCAAAGTGTGGGGCTAAGTGAAATGAAATCGATAGAAAATAATTGTTCTAACGTTGTGATGGACTCATATATAGCCAGTAGCCTCTGCCTGATCTGTTTAGATTTTCTTTGTTACTATTTTGTTTGTTATCAAATTGACTCACGTATGTTCTACTTATATTGAATAGTGTTATAGTACACACAAGATTAATGTTATACTCGAAATAACATTAGTGCACACAAAATTAATACTACACACAGGATTAACTAATATTATACTCGTAATTACAAATTAAACTATATTTATAAATGAGTACAAATACAGTGATACTGTGATACAGTGATAGTTATGGACAATAAATATAATCAACCAATATTACATATTAAGGCTCCACTGTTTTAGACGTAGTAATCTTTTGTCTTTACGTTTGCTTTTACACGAGAATTTATAATAAATATAAGAAAGTCACTTTTTTCTATAAAAAAATTGCAATACGTAATTGTAAACTACTAAATACAGACGGAGTCGACACAAACAAAGGAAGCCGTAGTCGGCAATGAAAAGCAAAAGGTTTGAGTGATAAACTCAGGGATTGCGTGTGAAGATGAAACAAACCTTTCACAACCTTGGCCAATATGATTAATCTTAAGACGAAAACCTAAAGTCTGATATTATTAATATTTAAAACAGATAAGAAGCCCTCACTAATTGCTTCCATCTTAAGTCAAATATCTCAATCATGCGGATTCATTTACTGTTTTGTCGCAGTCGCCGACAGAAATAATCTTATCAAAAATTTAAAACTCTATTTTAGTCATTAATAATACAGCAAATAAGAAATTTTAGGAGGCGGATTATGATACGCATAAACATAATAATAACAAAAATACAGACTTTTCGTGCCATCAGAAACCAGGAAAGGACAAAACCGTTCCCACTTTTTTCTTTTTCTGCTGAGAACTGAAAATTGTTCAAATCGGAAATGTTTTTTCTCTAGAAATAAATCATTCGATGTGGTTTACATCAGAATACAGAAGCCGATAAAAATTTCTCCAGGGGCTTAAGCTTAAACAAATGTTCAACAACAAAAAGAAAAGAAGAAGTGATTTTTAGCCTCCCATTGTGTGAAGAAAGAAACAAAAACTGTTAAAAAAACCACATCGAAAATTCTGAGTCAAAGTAGTTTCTAGGACTTACGTGGCCTTCCTCTTCTTCCAGCGGTCTTCACCGGCGAAGCTTTTCCATTACTGGTGCGGCCGCCGCGGCCACGTCCTCCACGGCCACGTCCACGTCCTCTGCCACGAGTGCTCTGTTTCTTGCCATTGGCTTCTTCTCCATCTTCACTGTAGTCACTGTCCACGTCACTGCCTCGAGCTTCCTTCTCCTTGTCGCTGTTTTCTTCATCACTGTCTTGTTCAGATTCAGATGAAGCTTTTGATGCTTTTCTCTTTTTAGAAGCACTTCTTTTCGCAGGTTGTTGCTTTGGTGCCAGAGTTTCTTCCTCGACTTCTACACTTTCTGCTCAAAATAATCAAATACAATAAAAAAATGTTCAAACTCTCAAGAGGATAAATATTAATGTGATTATACCTTCTAATGACCCTTTCCCGTCGTAGATCTCGAGCTGCAGGAAGCATAAATCGGATAAGAAAACAGCTGAGGAAATACCAAACCTTTAAGAAAGATATATCATCTTGAGTCTTTCATTAAGGGTTCAATGACTAAGAAAATGGCTCTCTTGGTTTTGTTACCTGCTCAAGCCGATCAGCGATTCCTGTTCTGTCAACTATGACCATAGAATGGCAAAAACCACATGCCACACTGCAGAAAACACACGCAAGGAATTTAGAAAAACTTCCATTTCATCTCTGAGTTAAACACTTAAGAACTTACCCCATTACATGCATTCCCTCGAGTATATCCACCTTTTTAGGCGCTGCAGAGGATCTATAACGAGAAAGAAGCAGGGTTTTTAATAATAGTCGAATGTGGTTTTTAAACTAAAAGTTAGTTATGGTGTGGCATACTTTTGACCGTTGGGACCATAACCAAGTTCTCCATACTGAGCATGACCCCAGCTTATGCAAGAACTATCCGCACCGACAAAATGATGCATGCTTCCTGAATCCATCCAACGCAAGTTCCAACCACTGCATAAGGAATTATGATGTTAAAATTAATCATCAAAAGCAATATAACAGTCGGTGGAATCTTGACTTGGACAAACCTTAAATCCATCATAGGTTTAGGGTACATCCAATCATCACCATTGTTCTTAATCTTTCCCCACATATACAACTGTCCTCCACCTGAAAAAAAAAAAAAACAGACAAGTTAAATTCAACTTCAAAGATTGGAACAGAAGAATAACATAAGAGGTAAAGGCAGCTCAGATAAAAGTCACTTGCCAGCAGTACAAGCAGAGTTTGCATTGCCAGCAGAAACAATGGCATTAGGAGGCAAAACGTTATTCCTCTGAAACACATCAACACGGCGAGGAGCCCACTCATCTTTTTGCTCCCTATGTCCAAGCCTGCAATTGACAACCAATATCTCATGCCAGCCTTCAAAATGCTACAGTAAAAAACTCGGAAATGGGCTAGTACCAACCTTCCATATCCACCAAAGCCCCATCTGCAATATGTTTCAAGATAAGAAAATCGATGCATCAGACATATTAGAGGATCAGATATGAAAGTAATCAAAATTTAAAACAAAGCAGTTACTTACGTGTAAACAAACCCATTCTTATCTACGGCCACTGGTTAAGAGAAATTTAACATATTAGAATGAGTAATTAACTTCCTTGTCAGGCATAGGTTGAGGACATAGAGAGACAAAGAAATATGGATTCTACCAGTATGATTTGTTCCACATGCAACTTTGACAATTGTTTCCCCTGCAAGAGAGACTATGGCTTTCGGACGTGGCTGAGCTTCATACGCAAGTCTAACTGAGCTATCCTTCATATTGAACTGAAAAAGCACAAAAACAATGTAACCTGCTTTAAAGTAAATGATGGAAATATCTTAAGTAAATGAGAAAGACTAAAGTAAGTAAATGATTCATAGCAAATTTTCCTTAGCATGAGAAGACACAATAGCTCTAAAACGTTTTTCGACATTTTAGAATAATCACAATCAATTCACGCTGCAGACACTTCCAATCATGAATATAGGCTACAACTAAGAGACAAGCGTCGAAAAAGCATTGGTTGCAAGATTTAACGTGAATAAGTTACCTCATTATCAGTTCCATGACCAAGTTGACCATATTGTGGGAGGCCGGCAGTCCTATAAACAAACAAACAAACACTCTGGCTTAAGCAAGCCATTCAAGGCGAAATAACAGAACTAAACCAAAGTACGAAACCATACATTATAGAGGCTCCTTCGGTAGAAGATAACCACACTGTGAAATCACCCCCACAGGCAATGTTTGTCACCTCATCAGACACAAGACAGGGAAGAGGAGAAGATTCAACTTCTACAGAAACAAAGCCTGTAAGATACAGATTTTAGACCATGAAACAGTACGATACAAGCAGAAATAGATAGAGTTTTTCACACCGTTTTTGGCTGAGCCCGAACCCAATTGCCCATGCTTATTCCAGCCAAAAGCAAGGGACTGGCCATCATCGCTAACCACTACGGTGTGGTTCCTCCCTGCTCCCGCTTTCACAATTTTGTACCTTCAATAGAAACAAAACGATGAAAAACCATCTCAATGCCTAACTACAATAAATTCAAAATGTTCAAACAAAGAGTAGAATCAAAATCCCCCCAAAACTCTTAAGGATACAGAAACTCACTTTGAGAGTCCTGACACAACCGTTGGCCTGTCACGTTGTATCAAATCTCCATGACCTAACTGACCTTTCTGAAACACACAGCAAAATCCCCAGAAACCACCAATCATTCAGTTTCATCCCATAAAAGCTTATATAAGTGTAAACAAAGAAAAGAAATGAACTCAGAACATACCTCATTGCGTCCCCAGGTGTAGCAACGACCTTCAACGTCCAATGCCACACAATGACACGATGCTAGAAAGATAATTTACACAGAGAAATAGTCAGCTTCGTAGAAAGATACAGTAAAAAGGTGTCAGATTTCTCCATTATCACAGATCAGAGAAAATAAACCATCCAGACGAGAAGAGAAATGAAAGTTACCACAACCAGAGGCAACGAATCGAATGTTGATGCCGACGAGTGGCCTTAACCGAGTGGGAGAGACCAAGTTATCTTCGAGCCCACCTTTGCGTCGTCCAATGATATCCCAAGAGGTAGCGCCACAGAACAACAACTCACCTCCCTTTTCCTCCGAGCTCTCATCCTTCTTCTCCGACGAATTCATCGCTGCCATAACTTCTCCGACCTCACCTTCGCGTTGGGTATCGAAACAAAAAAAACAAAAAGGCTTAAATTTTTCAAATTGAAAACGGATCCGAAGGAGAAAGGTATTGGGAACGCGGTTGAAGCTTTGAAAGTGGCGGGAAAACAACGGCTAGTGTATTGGAGCAGATCGGAAGTGACGACAAAGATCGAATGTAAGAGAAAAGGGGAATAACAATGGAGGACAAATTCAGAAACCCTAAACACAAGAAAATAAAAGTAGAGAAGAAAAACTACGAAAGAAGCAAAAGGGCGAAGGAAGATAAAGTGGGGAAAATAAAATAAAAAATGAGATTAATTGCGGGATTTTCAATTACCAAGAATATATCTTTATTTAATTCGTTATATTTTTCAATTTTCTTCCTCTTCTTCGGCTTTGCTGTAGGAGCATTTTCATTGGAAAGTTTTGAGTTTTCATCATTTTCATTAATAAAATAATTAAAAGAAAGAGAGAAAAGTGAAAAGGGATTCTCAACTAAGAATTCCATAAAATATATGTCTTTAATTGATTGGTTCAAATTTATTTTTTAAATTAAAATTTAATTATATAATAAAAATACATTAAAATATTAATATCTTTTTTGTTTGAGAAATTCTTAGAGGTTATGATAGATGGAGATGCCCTAACGTTAGTCTCCTACTTTTTCTGTCACTATCTTTGTTTTTCCTCCCATGGAAATTTTAACTAAATATGGGTTTTTTCTTCTTGTTACCAAAATACAAATTTTATTTTCCTAAGAAAGGAATAGAATGATATTTCTCTCACCCTGTTCTGCACTTTTTGTAAAGGTGTTCATGCGAAATAATTTGTTAGCTGTTAATTTTCAACTTTTCGTTTTTTGACTCTTTTTTTGTTTTGCTATAAGTTTTGGGACAAAATATATGCCATATATAGCTTTTACGTTTACGTTTACGTTTAAGTTGAATGGTATTTGATGTTTCTATACATGTCAAAATAACAACGGTAAATAAATACGATATGTTACTTGTAAAAAAAAAAGTGCAAAAAATCAGCAGATTGAAATAGAAAATGGTATATTCAAACTGGAAAAAAAAATATAGAAAACAATAGACAACAAATTTAAAAAAAAAAACACACTAGTTTAGACCATTTTCAGTAGAAATTGGTATATTCAACCTGCTGGTTAAATAATTGTGGAGTTTTATGGTTTATGATTCTGGTTTTTCTTAAACGGAATTTTGAAATTATAAATGACGAATAAATTTGCACCGAACACCAGTTTTGTTAAAAGGTTGCGTTGTTTCTGTCTTGGAACTCTTTGGTGAGATCTTGTTTTCTCTTCCCTTTTTTGGAAAATCCTTTCTTCATCATGAGATGATAACAATGGTTGTCGATTTCGTGGAGAAAAGTGAGATTCGCAAATACTAGACGACTACCAAACTGTTGACCCATAAATTGCTTTTCCATCGTCTTGTTCTTGAAATCTCCCAATAGTATATGGTATGTAATCTCATAAACTTTGACTTATAAATGATATGTATCTTACTCAAGTTCGTTAAAGTCTTAGTAATTCGTGATTCCTTGATATTGTTTTTTTTTTTTATAACTCATGAGTAAATCTCAGGTTTATGGAGGAGTCCAGACTAATTTTCTAGAGGAGGTGCAGCCCATAGATAGACCCTCTCTCTGGATATGCAAATGGGTCCGAAAGCATGAGCACATATCCGTGTGGGTGTCCAGGAACAATGAGTTGTAGTTTCAAGCAGCAGCAGGTAGATCGAACCTGAAACGCGTTGGCGTCCCAAGTCCGTCCCCTTACCACTTGACCACAAAGCCCTGGACATTTCCTTGCTATTGTTGTGATCAACAACTTTGATTTAGGGAATATTTGGTGTTGAATTTCATTTAGAGATGTAAAATCTGATTTCAGTAATCTTTTTAATTTACCAGTTCGATTTCTAATCAAATCTACTCCATTAGAATCATAATTCAATATATAGCACCATCTTTTAAAATTATGTTTTTTGTTTTCCTTTTTGAAATTAGGAGTCGATTATAGTTGACAATACATATAAGGGTGCAAGTAATCATTCATTGCCACATCGTTTCTTATCCAATGCAGTACTTCGTTCTTGTATCTAATAAATTAAGAACGTGCTTTCATTTATTAGTAAACCCTTTCTCAAAAAAAAACGTGCTTTTATTGATACAAAAATTAATTGAAACACTTGTTTTTTTCCTTCAATATTCTCCTATCCTACGTATTTCTTCGATCTCCTTCATGCATTATTTTGAATTTTTTATACGTAAATTATATAATACCGACAAGAAACGAGAGTATCCAATTATTTTATCATCGTCAAATCGAGAACACACATTCTTTTACAAATACAATTCGTCAAATAAATTTTACAGAATTATCTTCTTTTGTTTTTATATTAAAAAAAACGTACACACTAGATCGAAGAAAAAAAATTAAAAAACAATGAATATATTATGAATTACTGTAACCTTACCCAAATACCTTCGCTTGGTATGTTTTGGTTCACCAGAAACATCATATAATAACCAGGCGGTGCAATATTAGCCGATTTCGGCGTTCTCACTTGAACCTCGTAGTTCGTCGATTTACCTTTCCTCGTAAACTTAACATTATCCAAAACCAAAAGCCTCTGATTCATCGAGAAGGAATGCGTCGTGAACGATGGAAACACCATGGTCACTTTCACGGGGCCCTTAACTTCTCCGGCGACCTTAAACTTCAGCTTCATATTCATCCTATACTTAATCGTCGACTGCGATTTAGGAGACAGAATCTTCGGACGAAGATTCGCAAACTCCGGTTCTAGATAAACCGGAGAAAAAGCTTCCAAGCTTAGTTCCGTCGGAAAAAGCACTCCGGTGAAGTTATAAAACCCGTGAGGATTGCTTCCTCCGACGAGAACTCTCCCGTCACGGAGAAGAACCGCCGCGGAGTGATACATTCTCGGGATTGTATTCGGGTTTAGCGATTCAAATCTCGAGTTAACCGGATTCTCGGGATGGTATAGATCCGGTACGAAAACCGGTTCACGACCAAGCTCCCAACCAGCAGAACCAGAAGATCCACCGTTGATAAGCAAAACATCTCCGTTAGGCAAAAGCGTCATATCTCCCATGACTCTAGCATGTGGCATCTTCTCCACCGTCCATTGAGGATTCTCGTCGTTAATCTTTATCCTCGCACACGTGTCAAGCGCTTTCACGAAAGTCTTCCTTCTGAAAGCCAGGATGTACGAACCTTTCGGTGCACCTCCACACACCAGAACCTCCGCGTCGATTTTAACCGCTTCAAGATTCTTCAACGGTAATAGCACGGCTGAGCCAGTGCTCGGGTAGCTCCTTGGATCACCGCCGGGAATCGCCGGAAAAGTTTTCACCACCGTGTTTTTTGTATAGTCGAGTAATATCGCTCGATTATTAGCGAATATAAATAAATTCCCATCGGTATTGAGAAAAACGTAAGGATAAAGATTATTCTCTTGTCCTCGATCACTAGTCTCGGCCAAAAACGGCAAGGCGATAACGTTAGGAGATGTCGTTTTGGGGTAAAACTCGTAGTTGAACTGTCCTTGACCTCCGATAACGATTTGTTTACCGTCGGGGAGAATATGATTAGAAGCGTACCATCTTCTCTTCGCTAATCCGTTGTTAATTTCGTCCCAATCGCATTGATTGTTATTACAAGGAGAGAATGTTCTCGCTTTTAATTCGCCGTCGCGGTCTCCACCGGTTTGGACGAGAACACCGTCCGGTCTAACCGAACCGGAGGAGCACCATGTGTTGGATTGTACGGTTAAGGGACGGAGTGTGTTGGATGCGACGTCGTATTCGATGGAGTGAGCTGTGCAGTCGATTTTCGAAACCGCGTCGTTTGGGTTGTTACGGCAGTTACCGTTAGGGAGAGAGATGTTGGATGGGCCGAAGTTGGTTCGGTCGAACATTACGACACGGTCGTTGCGGAGGAGCTGCATGTGCATCGCGGAGATTCCGACGTTGGGGAGGAGGAGATTCCATTTTCCTCCGGCGGCGAATGACACGTGGCCTGTTAGGAGGAGTTGGAGTGAGGTTAGGAAGAGCGCATAGAATGCTGTGGCCCGTGCCTCCATTTTTTGTTTATTTCTTGTTTGAGCTTTGTGGTTTTTTTTTTTTGTTTGGGTGTGTTGTGATGACAATGTATCGTTGCTTGTTGGTTTATATAGTGGTCGATGGTACGTTATTAAACGTTATTCTATGTAGTAATTAAAAATGATAATACAATATCTATTCGTTTTAAATTTTTTAAAATGTGTAATGTTTTGTTAAGTAAGGTGTCGTAATCCTTTTTGCTCAAGTATTCAAACGTATCGTACTCTTGTTTATAAAAAAACTCTACAACAACTAAGTTTATTTGCCTGGTTTTGGTTCCATTGTAATGATTCTAGCAAAATTCAAAAGCAATTTTTATCAAAAATAAAAATAAATTCAAAAGCAAAAATTAATAGGAATTGTAGAAAGTCTTCATTGTGTATGTTTTGGTGTTTGTGTATTCACGTAACAAGAGATAGATTTATGGAAAATAAATTATATGATCCATTTCGTTACTCTTTTTTTTTTTGTTCTTTTTGATTTGACATCAACTATTTTTCTAAGAATGATTGCATTCATATCATTATAATTAATCACTACTACAGGTATACAAAATATGATTTGTCGTGGAAGGAACACTTAATTTAGATAATTAGATTAGATTACTGGATTTACATTATCCTTGACCTTGAGGGACTTGATATATAATTATCGATTATTTGAGATTAGTTAGTTCGGGAGACTTCAAGGACGAATTAATGATGGAGATGTTGTGTCAACATCAAACATGCAACTATAAATAATTAAATATTATACAAAAGTCCGTTACGTTTTACTTCCCAGGGGCTATTTCTTGTGGTTCGTTGCATGTTAATAATTTTGGTCGTCGCTGTTTAACTTGTTATAAATAACAGAAACATATACAAAAATAATAAACAAACGCATGTCAAATTTTAGCAAAAGATTCATGCACGTAAAATTATACTGTTTGTTCCGACGGTGTAATTCCCGTTTTCATATCCGTAAAAAGTATATGTATTATGAATTTTTGATAACTTCTTGGCACAGTATTATATACCAAGCTTCATTTTTTTCTTTTCGTAACGTCACCTTCGATGTTTTTTTGGGATTTTTGAATGGGTCCTTAAATTATTGAAATTATAGTTTTTGTTTCTTTTTTTTTTTTTTTTTTCTTGGNTTTTTTTTTTTTTTTTGCTGAGATGTCAAACATCTTTCTAATTCTCAGAATGAGCATAATACATTATTTGATTTTCCATATCCTTGATTGACTTAATATGTAATTAACTACGATTATTTGTGATTAATTAGTTCGTTAGACTGCAAGGACGAATTAATGATGGCGATGCTGTGTTAACATCAAACATGCTACTATAGATTATACAAGTCAAAGTCCGTTACGTTTTAGTCCTCCCAGGGGATATTTATTCTGGTTCGCTGCATGTTAATTATTTTGGTCGTCACAAGTTTTTTTAATAAATAGCAAAACAAATGTAAACTAATAAACAAACGCATGTCAAGGAACGCCAAACATTCATACATATATATTAATACTATTTGTTCCAGAGGTGTAAAGTTCAATATATAAACATATTTGAATTTCCAACGGTGTAAAGTTATATTTCATAATTAATTTTCTATGTTTCGAAACAAATTCTTATTAGTAAACATACATTTTCTTATTTTGTTTATTTTAAGACAGTTAATTCAATTATATGTACAAAATAACTTTGCATAAATTGATACATATATTTCACTCTAAACTATGTACATGCATATTTCGCATGTTGAGTTGCATTATTATACCAATAATAATGCATACATTTTTTTTTTGTTTTGAGAAAAATAATAATGCATACATTGATACATATGTTTACATTTATAAATTAATATATGTAGTTCCGTATCACCAAATCAGCAAATCTAATGATTGACCGATGACATTCCATTCATGAATGCAGCTAGTTGACTCTTTGTATTTTTTATGTTGCTAATTAATAGTGTGCCTCCTAATTTTGCGTTATCGCATTATTCATACATACATACATTTACATATTTTATTCTGTGATTAATTATTAGATTTTAAGAAGTAAAATACAAAATATTTTGTTTTCGAACCTGTTCATTTTATCATTTATTTTCCACAAGAACATATAATTTTCGATGCCTTATAATTATTACACCTATCCAAAATAATAGTTTTGAATGTTAATCTAATTTTAAAATCATGATTTTGAGGGTATGTCACGATCCACTGCCTCTAAGTCGTATGTGCGGAGGGCCTAATGGTTAGCAGGCCGATCATGATACAGATAAGAAAAACAGATCCGTTACATGTATAAGGTATACAACTCTTACAGTACTGGCTTAGATTGCAACTTTTGTTCTTACAAATGTAGACAATAACAGTTGCAAACAATAGAATTTTCCAGTCTTCTTCGTTCATAACTCGTCTTTGCAATTTATTGCTCCCGCATATATAGACCGTTACACTGTAGCACACATCTTCTTGAACCTGAAAAGAGATAAGCCAATAGTCATTCCAAAAATATATAAAAATAATCATAAAAGATTGTTTTTCAAGCTTTTTTCCGATGGAAAACCATGATTACAGTATTAAAATCAATGTTCTTGTAGTAGTTCAGTTTTATCTAGTGTCTTTAATTTATCAAGTCAATTAAGAATCCAAAATACTTAAATCGTCTCATTTGATTCATCATTTGATCAAATATATTCTTCACGTATGTTATTGCTATGTCTACCACAACTAAAAAAGTAATTATTTTTGAAAGTCCTCACCTGATTTTTAGTTTTTCACCAATATCAGTTTTCCGTCAAATTGTTTATTTATTAAAAAACACGACTGTTAATTAGAAATATAGGATCAATGTGAATAATACTTTGAGCTAACTTAAACAAAACTCTTCATATCTATACTTCTGAAAAAAGAAAGAAAAAAACTACACCTTTCAATTGTTCAAAGCATTATCAATGCACAAAAAGAGTTGGATTGTAAGTTCTTGTTGATCACTGAATTAATAATATAGCAAAGAAAACTTCATACCAAATAATAAATTTGGTACGGTTCGGTTTAGGTGGGTTAGCTAATTTAAGACCGGTTTAATTTTACACGCCGACTTACGGCCGGCAATTACTAATCATCAATCAAATCATTGTTGACAAAAGTTTGGTTTCCTTGTCTCTCTTTCTCTCGCAAATTTTTCTCTGCGCGATCAGATCTCACCGGAGACACAAAATTCACGACGAACCATGGCATCAGGTTTCAGCGGCGATGAAACTGCTCCTTTCTTCGGATTCCTTGGCGCTGCCGCCGCTCTCGTTTTCTCCTGTAACATCAAATTCTCCATTCGCAGATCTCTGATTCTGTTTTTCCCCCAAACTGAAGCACCGATTTGATCCAATCCGATCCGATCCGATCGGGTTTTCCGTTTTTCAGGTATGGGAGCAGCGTACGGAACAGCGAAGAGCGGGGTTGGTGTGGCGTCGATGGGTGTGATGAGACCAGAGCTTGTGATGAAATCGATTGTTCCGGTGGTTATGGCTGGTGTTTTAGGTATTTATGGTCTGATCATCGCTGTCATCATCAGTACTGGGATTAACCCTAAGGCCAAGTCTTACTATCTCTTCGATGGCTATGCTCATCTCTCTTCTGGTCTGGCTTGTGGTCTCGCCGGTCTCTCCGCCGGTATGGCTATTGGAATCGTCGGCGATGCCGGTGTTAGGTAATAAGAAAACCTTTTTCTCTTTACTGTCTCTTTGCTTCCACGATATGATCTATAGGCTAATTCAATTGTTTTAAGATGTTGAAACTTTTCAGAAAATTATCTATGCTTGCTTTAGTTCTCTGTCAAATCTCGATTCTTTGTCCGTACTTTGAATCGGGTTTCAGAATTACTAGAGTCTAGGATTCACAATTTCATGATCTTGTAATGAAGTTGAACAGAAAGGTACTTTTTTGATTGATTCCATATCATCAGAGCTTTCGACATGTGTCACTGCCTAAAGAAGACTCTCTGCTTGGTTTGCTATGTTGAAGTCTTCTTAACTTTAGTGTTAGTTACTTAGGTGTTGTTAAGAGCTAAAATGATTGAATCTCTTTTACTCTAAGCTGAATGCGAGACTTAATGATATATAATTACCAACAATGTTCTGAGACTAGTCGGTGCTCCTGATATTGTTGCGATGTGTTTGTATCCCGATTATATCTAATTTGACTTAGAGAGATGTTTGCGTTTGTAACCTGATAACTTTGGTTTGCAGAGCGAATGCGCAACAGCCAAAGCTGTTTGTGGGAATGATTCTGATTCTCATCTTTGCTGAAGCACTTGCGCTGTACGGTCTCATTGTTGGTATCATCCTCTCTTCTCGTGCTGGTCAGTCTAGAGCCGAGTGAAATCAAAGAGTCTTTCATATCGGCTGAATCCTTGTAATGTTTTGATATATTTTACTCTCAGTTTCTTTCGTGGCATTGTGAGTTTTTGAGTTTCTCATGAAAACAAGCAACATGGGTTAAAATTATTTGACTTTGGTTCTTAAAACCATTTTTTGTTTCATTTGCACAATATATGGACTACATCAATAAGTAATAAAATATGATTATTCAATGATTTTGACGCCTTTCTAGCTCCTAAAAAAACAATGATTTTGGAGTATGAATCGATTGATATAGATAAATAAGATTAAAATGATGTGTGGTGTAATTAGTGATATAACTAAAAGGCGCGAAGAAATCACAAATCCGTTGTAGTCTAGCTGGTCAGGATACTCGGCTCTCACCCGAGAGACCCGGGTTCAAGTCCCGGCAACGGAGTTCTCTTTTTCCTCCTTCTTTTAGCTCTCTTTTCACTCAAATCTGAATTGCCAAAAAAAAAGACGCCGAAACCGAGAAATATTATTGAACATTTGAACCTGACCTTAAAATTAACAAGCTTCTCTCGTCAGCAACAACATTATTTGGTTTCGAGTTTGGAAAACAATTGCGAGTTTCCATAAAACAAAAACATGGATCTAAGGATAGTAGTTTAAGCATTACAATGAAAGGTGAAAAACAAAAGCATCATATAGAATCACGAAGGAGCTTCAAATCTGAAAGAGATGCAATTAGATTCTTTAGGCTGAAACAACGGCTGGTTGTTTCGATGATTCATCACTTTCTTGCAAGCTCTCATAGTATTTGACAAGAACATTCCATCCACTCGGACACATAAACCCATCGGGAGGATTCTCCCCTGTTCTTGCATACGTTCGCATCTGTAACGAAGACAAGAAAACTCAGGTTGAATTTGAATCGCAATAAAAAAATTTCTTGAAAATTGGAGCCTTCACCAAGAATCTCTTAAGACTCAAAATCTGTTTCTTACCTTTGTTCCAGAAATGAAAAGAAACTCTTTTGCACGAGAGGGATCGAAAAACGCCATCTTCTTCTCTACTGTATCGTAAGCTGCAACCTGAAAGATGCAAATCACAGACAAAGAATTGTAGCAGCATATTCTGATCATCAACAAACTTCGGTTTTTGCAGACAGAAATGATTTTTATGTTACCCTGAATGGAAGAATATTTAGTTTCTCAAGTCCAGGGGCCATGCTCAAGACTTTCTTCCCATGATCAGGATCATATAGATCCCTCTTCTCAGTAGGATGGCCCATTCCTGCAGGGTCACGACCTACAATGTAGAAATTAGCACCGGCATTAATCCTAGCCTTGGCGTGCCATTGAACTTCAGTTGGACCAGCATAGTGCATCGGTGATGGAAATATCGAGACAATAGTAGTCTCCGGGTCAAGAACTCCATCTTCCAGAACCTGCACATCATAAAACCGAATCAAATGTTTGAACTTTGAACAAATTGGTTGATTTTCAACGAGTACTCTAATCGGTACTTATAAGGCTGAGATTTTTCACCTTGCTATGTTGTTCCATTCGAACATCAAGAGGAACATCATCAGCTTTTGTGAAACCTCCTAAAGGGTGAAGCAAGAGAATAGGGTTCTTGTAACCCATTTCCAAAAGCCTTTTCCGAGTATCATTCATCAACAGAGCATGGCCATTGTGCACCGGATTCCTTAACTGGAATGCAAAAACAGCATCCGCTTTACGATTGTCGAATTCTTTCCTAAGCTGTTTAGGAGAGAGCCTGTAATGATCAAGCCCGTCGTTATACTTAATCGGCTGGAAAACTTCTAAATCGCCACCAATGAGCCAGTTTCCAGATGGTGTGATGTATTCTTCAACATAAGGCAATCCTGGAGAAGTAGTTCCCCAAGTTCGAGCAATCCTTTCTTCCTTGTTGTGCTTGTATATCTCTACACTGCAATTTACAAGCAAAGATTCATAACCACAGTGAATTAAACATAAGGTTACAAATGAACAAAGCCAACGAATGAGAATTCAATTGCAAATGAGAATCTCATCAACAAATTTTCCTATATAATACAATTAGATGTAACCATTTCGATGTATATATATACCTCCGGAGAGAACCGATGATATCTCCTTGAGGGCTAACAAGAGCAACGTTCTTGGATAATCCGATCTGTTGTTTGGTGTCATCATCAATGGCAAGAACAATAGGAAGCGACATGTTCACATGAGTCCCATCTTTTAACCTTAGAGAATTGAAATGCAAACTTTGCAGATACTCATCTTCTCTCATGAACCCTTTCAAAGGACTAGCCCAACCTTCGCTGATCACGTGTACCCACTCCAGATCAATCTTCGTCAGCTTCACTTTCGGCATCGCCTCTGATTCCGCCTTCTTCAGCTCAATCTCCGATTCCGGTACCACCAATTCCACTAATTCCCCACCGTCTGGGTCAATCAAGGAGCTCTTAACAGCCATCGAAGAAGAAGAAGAAGAGATAGATTGCATTGTTGGGTTGCGTTTATACACCAAATTGACCAACGGGTTGTGATTAAAAGAAGATAAGAACACTACTTTAGACGCGATTTGATCGGTGAAAGAGGATGATTTAGAGTTTCTAGGTTGGAAGAGATTGAGGTGAGAAGAAGCGTAGGAGGATCTGATCAGAAGAGACATGGATCTTGGTGAAGAAAGATCCGTGAAAGAAGCGAGAGAAGTGGAGAGTAGAGAGTGAACAGTGTAGCTGAGATTTGGTCGAACATGTTGGAGGAAGAAGAAGACGAACAGTGAGGGGACTGTAAAAGAGATCCACACGTTATGCCACTTTTGGCTCTTTGCTTTTCTAGTTGCAGGAATTTTTGTTTGTGGATGAAATTATTGCCTACACTGATAATTGTCTTTTTCACCCTTTATTTTCTGAACATGGGCCCTTGGGGATCATTCTAAGTTCATTCAAGTTTTGGCTCCTCTTTTTTTTCTTTTTTACTATGCTTAATCTGGTTTTTCTTTTGAAATATTCGGTTTGTAACTGAAATCAATTTATATTTTTAATTTGAAAGATCCATAAATATTTTGGAGGTTTACTTTTTTGTTGAAATTTATTTTGATATGGAATAGTGTATAGGATTGGTTTATTTTATTATATATTCAATTTTTAGATTAGTTTTTCTTGTCACGATTGACCAAATCTATCTTAAGAGAATATATTTTACAGCTACATTTATCATATGTATGCAGTACAAAACCATATACATTAAAGCACGTTCATACATACATACATTTATAGAACGAAGCAAATACGGTGTGTAATGTGTGATTCTAATTAAAAGGCTTTATAAAAATCTCATATAAAAGATTTTAGTGAAGAAGACGTAGTAACCAAACTAGACAAAAGACCAACCACAAGAGCACTGTTATAAGTGCTTGGCTCATTTTGCATTGAATTGTTCCTTGCGTCTATAAACGTCTCGTTCATAAACGGTCCACCAACAAGTGCACCATAAGCTACGTTCGGGTTTGGGTCCTCCGAGTTAAGCCACTTGAATCCATCTTTGCATCCTGTGTTTGCATCAGCTGGGATCGAGGCTCCTCTATGATGCACAAATTCTGGATATTTCTCACCATAGCCCACCAAATAACTCATTTTCTCTGGATTTTTCCCTAGCATGTAATCAGCCTGCAAAATGTGTAAATCGAGTTATAATGCGGGTAACAGTATGAAACCATATAGTATATGTATTTAGCCCAGTGGAACAACCAAAGAACCTGGGATCTAGCGAATTTTCTGAGATCTGAAGGTTTGAAGGATGTGTCACCACAAGATAGTTTCTCAAGACCAGAGGTGAGCATGTAGTCACTGTATAGTGTGGCTAAAAATGCTGAGGACACAGGGTGTTGAAGTGCATTCCATTCACTTACCCATATAAGACCACCTACATATCAAAATAGTAACAAAATCAATCGAGATTTCTATGCGATTATGTCTTCAGTGAATGTATGGTTTATGTTAGATGTAAGAAATTCTACCATCAGTTCTACTAGAAGTAGCTGTTGGGGAGTTTGGTAGAAGTCCACACATGACAGCTTCTGCTGTTTCTTTATAACCTTGAAGTCCTTTGCTTTCTGATGAACCTTTTTTGAAGAAGGTTAATCTGGATAATAGTATCTGCAATGGTATAACTCATTAGATGTTATAGTTAAGCAAGCAAGGACATGATCACCATTTTTACTTTAATGATTTGTAAGTAAGTGCCTTGTCTTTATTATACCTGTGTTCCTGGAAGCTTGTTGTCCCAACTAAACCATGACGGACTTCCAAAATTTGCAAACTCATCACCATTTTTAGAAACAAAATCGAGGTACGTTTTGTCCTCTGTTGCATGGTACAACCATGAAGCTGCCCAGAGGAGTTCATCGCCATAGCCCGTCGAGTTGTAATAAGACTGAACCTCAGGTATGTTGACACTGTAAGAGCCTCTGTTATTGTCTGCGAAATCAAACAGCTGCTTCGCATGTTTGAGGAGCGTACTTGAATACTTGGGATCACTTTCTTTGAAGACTAAAGATGCTGCAGCCATGGCAGCTGCTGTTTCTGCAGCAACCTCAGTCCCTGGAGTCTCTGTATCAATTTTAGTGAGAGTTCTCTTCCTTGACATTGTTTCTGGCCTATCCCAACATTTATGATCCGTCTCCGGATCTCCCACCTCCAGAAGAAATTCAAAATTTGAACAATATTCAGTGCTAATGTTTCGAAACCTTTCAGAACTTATATCAAAGATTCATCATATTGACTTTGTACCTGAATGTAGAGCACATTTTCAGAGGGATGAGCATTGATGAGGAAATCAGTGGTCCATTTGAGAGAGTCTTTAGCAGGATCCAGTTGGTTCACGGAATCCATTTGATCACCGTACTCAAGAATCGACCATGAGAGAACCGTGGCGGTGAAAGCCATAGGGAAACCAAACTTCATGTGATCTCCAGCATCGTATAAGCCTTTGGAAAGGTCCAGGCTCGCTTCACTTCCATCCTTAAGACCTGAATCTCCTCTCCAAGGTATTTTGTTGTTTTCCAGCTTACCAGCTACAATCAAAACATACATACACATAATAAAGTTAAAAGAAAATTCAAATTCGGAATAAGGTAAGAAACAACAATATTACAAAAAGGGAAAACCCAATACGACAAAAAAAAGATGGCAAAATCATGAGTAGAATTAATTTTAGCCAAAACCAGAAACAAATAACCACATTGAAGATGTGATTCACGCAACGAGAAAATGGGAAGATCAAATAAAAATGTAGGTTCGGGATGGTTACATTTCTGGATATCGAAGAACTGCATGGCGATCTTGAGAGCATCAGCGTAAGTCTTATCAATGGAGCCAGGCGGTCCATCATCGGAGTGGCTTGCTTTATGCCTGAACGTGAAAACGATCGCCAGCACTACGGCGATCAACACGATAATCCCGATGAACCAGCTACAACAACAACATCTCGAGCTCGATTTCCCCCGCATTTTCTTCGATCGAAACAGAGAGAAACCCACCAGATCCGAATCCGACGTCAATGGGCATGCATTTAGGGGTCGCAAAGTTTGCTGGATCTAGGGATTTTGAAAAAATCCAAAGTCGTGTATCACGGACCAAAGATTCGAGAGAGGAAAAATTAACTGATTTTGGCTAAAAATAGGGAAATGTGGGAAGGAAAATTGAGAGAGAGAAACAGAGACACCGACACTGATCAAACCTGTAACCACGCGGGACGAGATCCGTTTTATTTTCCCGTTCTTTTTATTTAATTACGGAAATGCCCTTTCCTGAAAAGGAAGCAATGTGGCGAGTGCAATGTCCCAATTGGCGGTTGCGATGATCTTGATATTTTATCATTTTTTGGTGAATACTTAATAACACTTGCCTGTATAATTCATTACGAGTCAACTTCAACCACGTCGTCTGATTTTTATTTTATTGTTATGGGAAACAAAGACTTCTTAAAACTACGTATATTTAGATGAAACCATGTCATTTAAAAAAAAAAAAAAAGCTACCTGAATTGTTGTATACTATTTGAATGTGTCCAAAAACAAAATTTGGAGTATTAGATTGTGATTAAAATGATTGCTGAAAAATTAAACAATAAATGGAACTGCGTACGGGCTGATTAAGGACTTAGTGGGCCAGATCATTTGAATTCGGCCCATCAATATGCAGTCCAAGTCCAAATCTAAATTCAGATTCGGCAATTTCATTTTTTCAACGCCCTAAAGTTTCCGACTTTCAATTTTGTGCATACTCGAGTCTTCTACGAATTCATGGAGGTCGGATCACGAGTACACGACCCATTTCATCTCTAGAATGTACTAAAGTTCGAGACGTCCGGTTTAGAATTTTGAATTAGACTATAACTCCAGCTTGGATCGACTTCAAATTTAGGGTTTAGGTCGGGTTTGTTTTCTAGGTTTGGGCATGTGATCTACAATTCTTTTTAAATGATCCTCTATCCAAACTTACCACCTTCATCACGGTTAGACGGAATCATCAATCCATTAACCGAACCGAACCGTCACTCCATTAACCGGATATGTAGTTTGCATCATATTTTGCATTTATTTTGTATCTCACCATGCATTAACCCTTTGGTTAGTGTAGTGAGACGTGCACTTTTTTAATCGGCATGTACTACAACTGTATATGACGGATTTTAATTTTTTTTTTTTTTTGGTTAAATATGACGGATTTTAATTCATATAACTAACATAGCAATTCTTTTTCCTGTTTTAATTGCTAACATCAAAATATCTTGTTTTTCTTGTTTTGCCACAAGAAAATAGATGGCTTGTGTTGACAAAAGAAATAACTATGGCTCGATATGTTTTACCATATTATTTTTAATTACACATTTGAACATAGCTTACAAATAGTTTTAGACGGTTTGGATAAATTTAATCTCAAATAAAAAAATAAAAAAATTGGATGGTACGCAGGTTACCTGGTTTTACATCATTCAGATATAGGTAAACAACATATGACATGTAATTCTTTAAAGCCGTTTGGTCGCTTTAATATAAATTTGGCCCCATTTCTTTTTAGATTGAGTTGGCATTGTAATGTTGATGTGAATATCTAACGATCACCAATATGGACGTTAGTGTTTCTGTGTTACTTTCTTTGCTTTAATAATTAAAACAATACCCCTCATCCTCTTTTTGTCGACTAACCTTTTTCTGTACGGCTTTCTTGGTATAGTCTAATTATGAAAACGTTGTCAAAACTCTGATGGTTTGGTTAGTTTAACCAAGTGGTTTGATGGACTTTTAACCGAAATCAGACCGGTGAAAACCGCTTGGTTAGGCTCTAGCAGTGTCTTGACTCTTGAGGAGTTTACTGCGGGCGTGAAAGCAATTTTACTTCTTTCCTTCATAATTAGAAAGGACAAAAACATAAAGCATGCTAATGTTATGTTTATTTCTACTCATATCATTAACATGGTTTTATCATCATGATACATAATTAGTTCACTTTATAGAACATAAAATCAAAGTCTGATTTTCATATCACAGTAATTGTGTTTTTTTTTCCCAAAAAATTCTCAATAATAAATTAATAATGTTTTTTTTATTTATTTTCAATTTCCAAATTAATTTTTCATAAGTTTATGGACAGATATAGCCATTCTTATTTATTATTTTTGAAAATGATGTAATATAATCACATTAGATAGAATTCACTAGAATCCAATGAAAGAAACGAAGATCAAAATTAGTAAAAGAATTAAAATACCACCATAGGATTCAAAAGGAAAGCTTTTCAGATTCCTAACCATTTTTGTCACAATTTTATGAGCAACTACAGCCATACTTACTTATTAATTATTTTAGGAAATGATGTAAGCAAATCATATTAGGAAAGTCTTTTTTTTTTTTTTTTGGCTATCAAATTAAGAAGATTAATAGAATCCAATGAGAAAAAATGATCAAATTAGTAAAAGAATAAAAATTTCATCAAAGGATTCACAAGAAAAGCTTGGATCGTAAGTTGGATTTAGGAGTAGCAGCGATAAGGTACGAAGTGACTAGAGTAGAATCAGTCTTTACGTCCCAGATTCTTTAAATCTTAGCCGTCCATTTAAAATCTCAGGAGATTAACCTATAGAAATAGTAGTGTACGATAGATCAAAGCACAGAGGATTATTTAACCCATTCCAAGAGAAGTAAATATTTTGAAAAGGACTCGTAACGAAACCAAAAACAGTGAGTTGATAAAGTAGAAACAACCGCTGGTTTTCCAGTAAAGCCACGAATTTCAATTTATAAATATTTTACTTTTGATTACATCTTTTTTTTTCCCTCATTATTATTTGTCTCTTTCCCCGCTCTCTCGCTCTCGCCGCCGACTGCGTAACGGTCGCCGGCCGCATTACGCCGATCAATCCGTTCCTTTCGCCGACGTTTCGAATTCAGTTCCCCTGAAGTCTATTTGCAGTTTTCCGATTCGATTGCATTCTCATTCACTTTCCGAAAGTTTTTTCCTCAGGAGGTAATTGTTCATTCGGTTGAAAGTAGAAATCGATTCCTCAATTTCTTCTTTTATCAACAGCGATTGATCTTGAGCTCTGCATTATTTTCGTTTTAATTTCTGTATCAGATGCACTGTTGTGGTTTCTCGTTTTTTGAGTCGGTTGTTTTATATTCGATTTTCGAATTTGTGAATCTTCTCTAGATTTGTAGCTTGGATTTCAAATTCGAATTCGAAGGCGGGGGGCTCTGAGTTTACTCCAACAAATCGAAGCCAAATCTTGTTCACTTTAGTCCTTTGGTTTGCTTATGATGTACTTCATTTGAATTTTCGCGAGTCATCTCGTGGCCGACACTAATCTCATTTTACAAGTAGGATTGAGGACAGTAGATTTCGTACAGTAATGTATATTCTTTCCTCGTGTTCAAGTGGTTTCTTGTGCTTCAGTATGTGTAGTTTGGTTGAGAGCAATAGATGATTCAGCTATATGAGTTTTTAAAATTCATATATCATTAACGGGAGAACCACATAGTTGGGTTTCGTTCATTGATTGATTCTGCTTGTTATTAAAATTGTTTTTGTTAGTTGAAGAAATTTGTTGTATGTTCTGCACATGATCTGAGGGGTTTTCTAGTCTATGAATACTTCATAGTTATTTGTGGCTTGATGATGACATCTTTTTTGTTCCTCTTTATCAGGTGTGCGACAATGATTGGATCTTTTCTAACAAGAGGACTTGTGTATGACTGCTCTTTTCATTGAGGTTCCAAACTATACTTGATCAAAGAATTTTATGAATTTGTTTTGACTTTCCATTTGTTGGCAGAATGGTATTTGGATATGCGTATCCTGCTTATGAATGCTACAAAGCTATTGAAAAGAATAAGCCTGAGATTCAACAGCTTCGATTCTGGTGCCAATATTGGTTTGTGATTGGCTTTCTCATCTGTTCTTCTCTTGAGCTTCTGCCTTGAGTTTTCGCTTGTAAATTCGAGCTTCCTCGTAAAACTTATTGCAGGATTTTGGTGGCTGCTTTGACGATTTTTGAAAGAGTTGGGGATGCTTTTGCTTCGTGGTTGGTGTTATTGATATAGAAATACTTTTAAATGAATATATACACATATATACTTATTTTGTTTCTGTCCTGTTTTCATGAAGGGTTCCACTGTATAGCGAGGCAAAACTGGCATTTTTCATATACCTTTGGTTTCCCAAGACGAGAGTAAGTAAAGAGAGTATTACTTGTATATGTGATCCATTGGAGTTCTGTCTCATTGCATTTCCCTCTGTGTGTATACCTTTCTTTCCACAGGGAACTACATACGTTTATGATTCTTTCTTTAGACCATATGTTGCAAAGCATGAAAATGAAATCGACCGCAACTTAATTGAGCTAAGGACCAAAGCTGGAGACATGGCAGTGATATACTGCAGAAAAGCACTGTGCTATGGACAAACAAGATTCACTGAGATACTGCAGTTTGTAGCTCTACAGTCAACACCAAAACCTAAACCTAAGGTAATATATGCACCTACAAAATACCAAGAACATCTAAGCATGCATCATTTACTTCCAAAGGCTTTTATGAAACCACAATAGGTTTCTGTTTATACATTGGTGTTAATGTCTATGAATTTCTCTTGATTCAAATTTTGACATCTAACATTAGGAAAAGAAGCAGCCAGCACCAGAAGAGGAGGAACAGAAGCAACCGGATCTTAAGGCGAGCCAAGCAACTCCTAATCCTCAAGTCCGTCTACAATCCAAGAAACCACAGCTTCTAACCAAAGAACCTATATCGGTAAAGCCTCTTTCATCTCCAGGTAAGCAGCAGCCACAACAACAACAAACAGAGACCAAGGAAGCCAAACCCAGCGTGTCACAAACCAAACTCACTGCTCTTCCTCCACCATCATCACCCTCAACCGCCACGAAACCAAACGCTGATTCGGCACAACCATCATCAACAACAGAGGCAGAGAAAGCGTCAGAGATTGTTGCAGCGTTACCAGCGTCTGCGATTCAGCGAGCGTCATCTTCGAAAGAGACAATAATGGAGGAAACACTAAGGGTGACGCGTGGGAGTCTGAGAAAAGCTCGTTCAACAGGAACACGCTAAAAGAAAAACAGAAACACACAAAAGTTCAAAACTCTGCTCTTGAATGGTTTCTTTCTTCTTACGAAGTCAGCTTAAACAGGAATAATCGATTTTTTTTTTTTTAAATGGAGTCATTTGTCTTTTTAGTCAGATGTAAATTGTTCAGACTTGAGACTAATATTGGATTTGGATCTGGATCTCCTTACCTGAGTAAAACGCAGAAAAGAAAAAAAGAAAAAAACAGTTATTCCGCTGCCGGGGTTTGAACCCGGATTTCATACATTGAAATTAACCTGTGTGCTACAGCGGATTTGTTGTACACATGTGTCTTTCATTAATATTTATATATAACTTCTAGTTTTTAATATAAAAGTAATATTTGCTACCAAATGAAACATAAGATGGTACGAAGATCAAAACTCTGCCCTTCTTCAGTCACTTTTTGGTTACGAAATCAGCTTGACTAAAACTAATGTTATTTTTGTCGTTTTATTTGTCAGATGTAAATTGTTCAGACACATATGGGATGGGATTTAGATCTTTCTTTTTTTTTGACTAAACAAGACAAAATATTCCGTTGCCGGAAGCTGAACCCAGGTTTCATTTCATTTACTTGTTTAGAAATTAACTTTTGTGCTTACAATAGATTTGTTGAATACATCTATAAATCTATTAGTATATATAAAAGTCCACTGCACACGTTACCCGAAATCCGCATGTTCTTAGATAAAATTGAAAAACCAAACTTGTTCATGATTATAAGGATTCAGATCTGTTCAAGGCATCAAACCTAGGGTTTTATCCGAACCCGAAAATCCGAACCAAACCCGATCAAAAAAATGATACCGAATCCGAACCCGAACCAACAAAATATCCGAATGGATCTTAACTCATGTATCTGAAAAATCAAACCTGAATCCGAACCGAACCGAAACCCGAATAGGTATCCGAAATATTCAAAATATAATTATATTTCAAAAATATTAATTATATTTAGATTTATAATAAATTAAATACCAAAAATTACAATTATAAAATGAGTTATTTTAATACAAAATAATCGAAATACCAAAAAAACTGAAATATCCAAAAATACTTTATTGTAATTGTCAAAATTTAACCAAATTTTATTCAAATTTAACTATTTTTTGTTTTTTGTTTGATGTTATGGATATCCGAACCCGAACCGAACCCGAATGGAACCGAACCGAACCCGACCCGAAAAAAAAAAAATATCCGAACGGATTGTATATCCCTAAACCCGAATTATCCGAACCGAACAGATACCCGAACGCCCAAGCCTAATCAAACCTTTTCTACGAAACATTTTTTTATATTTTAATAATAACAATTGGATTTGGATATGAAACCAAAGAAACAAAAAATAAAGTATTCCGCTGCCGGGGTTGAACCCGGATTTCACCATTGAAATTAACCTTTGTGCTACAGCGGATCTGTTGAAATGTATTAACGATCATTAAATTTATAACGTCTAGTTTTTTTCTTCTTCTTTTTGCCGACATTATAAGGTCTAGTTTCTAATTAATTAAAAATAGTATTCTTCTACCTGTCACATGTTTCTCTTATTTTCTATTTTTGTTAAGACAGATCAACATATCTCTATCATAATATGTTAATCCCAAGTTATTACCGTTGATTTTCATCAATTAGAGTGACCTACTGCCACAGATATTTACAAGATGAACATGTTTCAAATTATCATGAGGAGTTTTATTTCTAAATTGTAACATATTAATGACGTCATAATGCATGCGTCATGCTGAGGAGTGAAGGCCTCAATAATGGAGGTGAGTGAGTGGCGGCAGCATAATAAATAAATAATGGCTATTGTTGTAAGAGATATTATATGTCGTAATACCAATGGCTTTCCCTTCTTCACCGTTAGATTCCATCTCGAAGATAAGATCACCCAAAAACGATTCCATCTCGAAGATAAGATCACCCAAAAACTATTAATAATAGTACTATCAATTACTATTATTCTTAAATGGATCCTAACGTGACTAGTGTTTTATTTATTTTATTGGTTAATGTTACAATTAACTAAGCCAATGCATTATTTTACAAATAAAAAGCACTATTGAAAATGAGAGTATAGGTAGAAAAAAAGATTCCTTTTTGTGTCCCTCTCAATGCCGACTATAATTATCCACTTTTAGGTTTTTTTTTTGTATGATATGAGCACTCTTAGCCCCCACGAGTCCAAGAAGACAAAATCAGAACAAAAAACATGAGCGACCCAAGCGGCCAATCTTCAGCAACAACTGTCGGTGGAGACGGCGGCGGCAGCAGTAGTAACGGCGGAGGCGGCGGTGGAAACGGCAGTGGAAGCGGTGGCTCGTTAGCTAGTCAGCCGCAGAGAGCTAAGGTGAGGAAGCAAGTGTGGGCTGGAGTTCTCGGCATCTCCACCAACAAATAATATTTTTCTTTTTCCTTTTTTTTTTTACATAAAAATGTCTAAGTAAAAAATGGTGGTGGTAATTACTATGCTCGATCAGTGTTCTTGTTAATTAACTGTGTCTAAATAACAAGCTAGCGAGATCATTAGACCATCATCATCGTCGTAATTGTTATGCGAGTACTTTGAAATGTTTATGTTTTCCTTCAACTTCTGCAATGGATTTTAATTATTAAAAAAAACCCTAAAAAAAGGTAAGTATTGTGTCTTGAAACAATTAGGATTTGTTGTTCGAATCGATGTATAAAGCGATAACATAAGCAATATCACCGCGAGTCAAGTAGGAGAGATCGCTTGCAGATCATTTTAAAGGAAAATCTATAATGAGAATTTTTTTTTTTTTTTTTGAAAAGGTCCATAATGAGAAATTTGATGCTAAGATATATATAGTCTGAAAAACATGGAGAAATTTTCAGAAAAGAATATATGTGTGTTTGAATGGTAAACTTTCCACTATGGTGTATGGTGTGTGTTTGAATGGTATACCATCCACTATCCACTGTAACTGTTTTTATCCATCCTCACAAATATTTATATATACCTCCCCAGCTATTTTCTCACATATTATAAATATATGACTTATCATTTTGTGATGGTTAACATTCGGTTTCTCACTTTTTTTGTCAAAAAAAAACATTCGGTTTCTCACGTACTGTTATTAATCGGACTGTTAATCAATATATAAATTACCGCTCACAATCGGACTTTTAAACAATTCGTCTACGGTAATATATCGTGTATGTTTTTCACCATAAATAAATATATCGTGTATGTAAACCATAAATTCCATTAAAAAATATTGGTTAATCTTTTTTATCAATTTGCCAAAACTTGCAAAAACTGTTGCTGTATCACAAAACGCACAAAAATGTGACAGAATTAGTAATTTTCCCTTATATAGTTTTATGCAGTTTAGTGTCACCATATGGACTTAAATCGACCAGCATCGAAATTTTTATAAACTGTTTTAGCCTTTTAGAAATAATTTGGGCTGTCATCGTTTATAATCTACATAAATTGAACTAGTCGTAATAAATTGAGAGAAAGGATAAAATAATAAAACTATCATCCAGGTGTTGTTTAATCTTAAAGTAGAAGACATAATCATAACTGTCTTAAGTTAACTATACCAACAAGTATAAATTATGTTAGAATCCCTCATCCATTAATCATTTCACCAAAAGCCTTTGCCCTTCTTTGGAAAAACATACTCAAATTTTAAATCAAACTCTTGTTTTGTTCTCTGAACAATAATAATCAAATTTTTATTTTATTTATTTTGAAGTTTATTATACTGTCTGGTCCCAAATCTCCGTGACTAATTAAAACTAGGTTAAAACCAAGTGTACATGATGCAGGAGGACCACAACTTATTTCAACACCTGATTATTACTTAGTACTAGTACAGCTTTTAATTTTGCTTTAATTACATATATAATCAGCTCATGATTAACCGTTGATCAATTCTCGGCATCATGTTTCTTCACTGTCAACAAAAGCTAGGTCTCAAGAACCTCAATATTTTTTTTTTTTTTGTTTGAACATTAACCTCAATAATTTTAAATCTCAATATTATTCCATGTGATAAAATAAGCTACTTTAAACTTTTCACAAATTAGTCAAAAGTGATTTAAGGTTTACATTCATAATTTTCATTCGAAATTTGTAGAAGAAAATAAAATAAATTAAAACTAGTAAGGTTAATTCTCATGATATGCTCATTTATACATTGAATCTTTAAATTTATATTTTTTTTTGTTTTTTTTCTTCTTCATTACATCTAATATATACTATTGTAAACATGAACCAATTTAGCTGATTAAACTAAATCACTATGTTTATTTAGAATAAAATCTCCGCCTCAAGCTCAAACTAGAGACGGGAGGGAAAAACTATCATGAACAATATTTATTTTGGTTTCCAGCGTAAAAAAGATATACATTTTTTTTTTTAAAATATAATTTGGATAATCCGGGCTTTTGACCTGATTGAAAGGAATGAGATTTAATTTGTTTTGCACGGACCAAACCAGTACAACCCAAACCAGTACAACCAACCGGCAACATATATATAGGAATCCGACTAATCTTAAGAATGAATTAGCTCGACCAACAAAGCTAGTTCACCGAATATTCAACTAGGCCAAAGTCCAACTCCGATTTATCCATACACATCGTATGATTGTCCAAATAGAAATGGAACTAAGGAAGAAACGAGTTTACATTATGCTCCAAGACAACTACCACTAGACCACTAACGTGTGGACAAATAAAGACATTCACTCTTAAATTACAAAATACATCGTATCTGGTTTGTAGAAATAGTACTATATATTTCATGTATCAATTTTCTTAATGTACTTCTGTCGAAGACTTTATTGGGTTGGTTTCCAAAGTAATCATAATATAATTATTAAATACACTCTGAAGATGTTAGCTCATTAATCCGTACATATATTTATCTATATCCAAGTTTAATATAAACAGAAGTTCACTTTGCCGAAGACAAAGGAAGCCCATACAAATGATTTGTTCACATGCAGCATCATACACTTAATCTCTCAACTAATTTTTCCAATTCCGTTTATATTAATCCTTCAAATCTCAATATTTTAATATTTTAAAACCCTTTATACAAAATTCAATATTTAAAAAGAAAATGATAGATTATGAAAAGCTCCTATAATAATTAATAACTCCTTACAATGTGTATAAATCAGTCTATATATATATATATATATACCAAAAAACGAATGTCTATATATACGAGCATCACAACCAAACAAAACATATGCAAGACAGAGATACAAGAAACTTTATAATATACACCAAATTATGCAAAACCCATCTCAAAGAGCTCCTCCTTACACACATTCACACTCCTTCACCATTCATATAAACGAACCATTTAATCATCATCATCATTACTTGGATCATCATCATCATCACAATCAGAATAACAAGACGTTCATAGGTTTCTCGTCATCAATGAAGCTCTTCACCAAATTCCGCAAGATTCTAAGGAAGCTCATCTTCACCCTTCCCTCTTCCTCATCCGCTTCCACCACCGTCCGCCGTCACAAAATCGCCGACTCCAGCAATGGCGGTGAGAGGCTAGAGACGCCTAAGATATCGTGCAGTAATTCGTACTACTCCTCTCATTCTCACTACAGTGAAGCTATCTCAGATTGCATTGACTTTTTCAATAAGTCATCGATTAATAATATGTCTCACCAAGAACGTGAAGACCAGATTGTTCTTGATCACAACTGTTTCTACGTTTAGTCAAGCTTGAAGAAACGATGTGTGTTTCCTTCTTGTGCTAGTGTATCAACAAATTTACGTTTTGAGCATTTTTCATCATCTAATTAAACTATCAAATCTTATATATCTGGTGTTACTTGATGGTATACACGTACGAATGCTTTGTTAGTGTGTATGTGACACAAGGCTTCTAGCTGATGAATTAAATGAATCTACATGTATTTCCCCGTATAGCCACCAATTTTTCTCAGCCTAGATAAAATTCTTGGCTATTTGCGTATTAGCCACGGATCCGTGGCTAATTTGAATATGTGGTTAACCATGGCAAGTGTCAATAATGCCACGGATTGACACGGTCTATATGTTACAACGAAAAACTTTAAACTCAATAAACTCTTGCTAAATTTGAAGAGAATGTTTTTGTTATAACGTACATATAAGCTTTAGAATTGTTGACCGAAAAGAAAAACTGTAGAACAAAAAAAAGGAATAAGATAGCTCCATTAGTTAATTTTGAGGAACACGGTCTCTAACTCTATACAATTAACAAAACGGACCTCACACTTCTTGCTGTCTTTTTGGAGAACATCACCGCGTTTTCATCTCATTTTTATGATCCATTTCCGTCCAATTTTAAAAAACGGCAGGTTATACTTTTTTCTTTCCAATGTCATTCCAAGAGGCCAAAAGCTGTGAAATTATATGACCTCCGAGTCAAAACGTCATCACAACGAAATCCGAATTAACATAAATATGAAAAACTAATTCTAGTTAATACTTCTTTGCTAACAAAATAATATCAAATACTCTTCTAATCAATTTGAACCTCCACAAGATCAAGCAATCCATTTCACAAAGCTTCTTCTTACACCACACCAGACGGGAGACGAAGAACAAGTTGTCCACCCATTAAACTGTTCCCAAAAACAGAAAAAGTTCCAAATCTTTAGACTTTCAAAACATTTCAAACCACGATTATATATTTAAAGAAAAACAAAAACATTTTTACCTCTGAACATAGTAATAGCAGAAATCTGCAAGAATGAAGGTTTGGATGATTTCAGAGACAAGGACCATTACAGGCCATAGTCCATACCCTAATGCAGTCAGTAACCGCCCTCTCGAATCTAACACCTACACGCGTTTAAAATCATTTTTCAGAAGCTGTACAACGAAGAATAATAAGAGTTTATTTATTATGTGTAATTCAAGAACCTGAAGGATCCAGTGTGCACAACTCAAGAACCTAGCGATCCCCAAAGCAAATACGTAATGTGCTGTGAATGGTTCCACGATCTGAGAAAGAAGACATAAGATTCGAGTAAGATTCAGAAATAACATGTTTTTTATTTTATTAATAATAGCACAGAATTGAATATCTACCTTAGTGTTCTGCATGACTCTTAATTGAGGAAGAACTGAAACAGCTTCAAGATAAACACAGAATGCCCAAAAAAGCCTGTTTATGAAGTGGTGACGTGTTGACGGGTGAATGAGGAAAGACACCATAGCACATGGGATTACCTGAAGCAAGAAACAAAGAGTTCTCAAAACAAATACTACATTGGTATCAAGATTCTCAATAATCATTACTCCTCCAATTAAGAAACAAGTTCACGAATTTCTCTTATTGATTTAAAGCTTAGGCGAGTGTTTAATATAACTAAACAAGTTGTAAATGTGCTGCCAAAGCTCTGAAGATATCTATGGGAAAACTTCATAGACCCCAAAAAAAATCTCAGGCATAGAGTTAAAACGAAGAAAGTCTTTACGAATGATTAGCCTCGAAGTATTTTAGCATTGCACATAAAGACATTCTTCTGATACACAAGATTACAAAAACACAAAGTGAAACAAAGAGTTTGGTAACTTACAACATAGTAGATAGCGAAATTGTCTTTGTCTTCCATATAAGTGGGTCTAAGCTTGAAACGGATCATATAGATGACCCAAAGAGTCGTCACCAAAGTAGCTGAATCCAGTATTGTGTGAAGATCAAATTCCATTACAAAACTACAATACAGTCGCACAGCCAGAAACAGAGCCGTTAGCTCCTGTGTCTTGAGAGATATCCCTGTCCAATCATCAAATTTCAAACTGTCAAAATTATCAGACGATTCGATCATAGGGATCAAAGAATTAGAACACACAACAGCATCTCAATGAGCCCAAATTCAAAAAAAAAAAAAACCCAAAATCTACACTGGATCAGAATCAAATCTAATTCAGAGTTCCTAAGACCTCCAGAAATTTCAATTACCAGCGCAAGTCTTCTCCTTGGTGAGCTTGTAGATAAGGACGGAGATTCCGATGGCATGGACAGCCTCGGAAGCGATGAAAAGGTTGTCGTGCTCATGGACAATGACCCTGAGGAAAACGAGCACCGTCATTGCCGAAACCACACCAAGAAACGCCTTTACCTTGGGCGGCTGCCGGCGAATCCACGACATCACGGACTGAATCGGAGTCCTCGCCGCCTTCATCGTTCGATTTCCCTCCAACAAATTCGCGAAATTTGATGATTCGAAAAATTACCAGATCTCTCTCTCCGATCAGTGTGTGATTAATGATTATCACACAACTAACTTCGTCTTGGTTTTTCAATTGGGAACGAATCTGTATATTTCTTAACGCAACCATACAACGCCATTTCTTTCGCGAAGAGGACACGTGGAAGCTGGAGATGCTGTTAGGTGTGACACTGATAGTTCCTGGTTTCGCAAAGGACTTAACTTGCTACGTCTCGTCTCTCTTTTTTGCATCTATCTACATTTATTACCCTAAAACCGGTTTGGTTATGCTCCGGTTTATTCAATTGGTTAAATGTGGAGAAGAATGAGACCTTCAGCTTGAAACGGATATGTTTGAATCGAGGAGCGCGTGTAGCTTTAAAGTTTTAATATGCACCGAATCGACTTTATCAAATCACTTTCACTTTTTTTTTTTTTTTCGCTTTGCAACTCCTAACGGTCTTAAATCTAAACCCCTCTCTTTCTCTCTGCTCAATTTTCTTCTTCTTACAATTCTTCTGCGACGTCTGCTTCTTCGATTGGAACTTGGTTTTTGCGAGATGGGTGTGAAAACTGGGTCTCGGGATTCTTCGGATCGGGAAAGCTGGGATAAAATTTTCAAGACTTTGGTCAAGATTCTACATATGAAACAGGAACAGGTCGAATCGCTTCTCAAAGACAGGAAGACTATTGAAGATAGGTTCAAGACTAAGCACGAGAACTGGATCTCTGATGTTCGGAATTACGAGGACCAACTCTCTCTGGTAAAGTTTCCCCCTTTTTCATTCCTGGTTTCGGAAAAAGTTAGGGTTTTTTTTAGGGGTTCGCTTGCCGCTAAGTCGCTGGTTCTCTCAATCAGCGGAATTCGTTTTTATTTCTCAAGAGTTTTGAATTAAATGTATTTAATTCCCTGATTGTTTTTGATTTTCAGATGGATAGAGAAATTGAAACGCTGAAGATGATGCAGTTCGTTGAGACCTCTAAATGCAATCTCTTGTCTGGATTAAAGGAACGAAATCGTTCTTTTTGCAATTTGAAATTAGGTAAGTGACTATTTGGAAAACTAAATTAAAGTTGGCTCCTTTCTTTTCCTACGAGAAAAAAAGTTTCAATCTTTTTTCTTCTTTGTTTCATGAAAACCAATGTGGAAATTGCAGAACAGACGCTGGACGAGTTAAATGACTTCAAGGCTTGGTTTGATTTCCTCACTCTCAATACAAATGTAAGTAAAATTTTAATTTTTTGTAAGCTATTTGTGCGTTTTTGCTTTAGAAACTCGGACAAATGCTTCATCCTTTTGATGTAAATGTGCAGATGCAGAAGGAAAGTGGCAATTCGGCGGATGATAAATCATTGGAAGCTGAAATCAGAAAACTGAAACTTGAGTATGAGAAGCTTGCTTCTGAAAAGAAATGTGAGGTAACTGATCTTTTACGAGAAAATGGGTTTGCTTGGAGTCAATTCAAATGTATTGAGAGTGGATTCACTGATAAGTTAAAGAGGAAAGATGATGAGATCACTCGAGCAAATACGAAAATTTCAAGTCTTATATCTTATCAAGAGCAGCTTCAGTCATCTAATCATGACAAGGATGAGATTATCTCGAGTTTAAAGGCTAAGGTTGCTGAAATGGAGATGAATTCCACTAAGAAAGACGAGGAGATCTCCAAACTCTCACGGGATCTAGAGTCTTTAAAGAAGTCTCGTAGCTTTACACCAGTTTTAACTCGATGCACAACACGTGACAAAGGTAATACCGTGGGATCTCATATCTCTACTAAGAAAGAGAAGTCTGCTGCATCAACACCAAATGAAAAGGTACTTATAAATCTGAATATGCATGTTTGTGTTTTTATCACCTTGGTTTGCTGAAGCCGCATAATAGCTTATCTTATACTTTTTGAATCTATGTCAGGAAATTAAAAGCTCAAAGAGGAAAAGAGCGAACAAGACTCCGGCCTCAGTTTCAGAAATCCCAAAGCTGTTCACTTCAACATTTAGAGTTCCCAAGTTAAAGTCTCCATCTTCTGGAGCCATATAGATTATCTCTTGATTTTTTTTTTTTTGTCTACTTCTATTAGATTTAGAGATATAGAAATCTGCATGTAATCTATCTCTGTATTTAGGATCATTCCCCTGATGTAGCTTCTATAGTTCTTGAGTTTTCTTCTTACCACAGCATAATTCTTACGTTTATTTAGTTAGGAACCTTGTATTGCATCTAGCAGCTGTTATTTTTTCTGTATTATATGTCTTGAATCTTAACAAAGATTTCAGCAATGCAACAAAGATTTCAAGCGGCATTGAAGAAGAGCTTTTGCAATTTGATTTTGTTTGTAGTTTGGTTTTGATATTTTGCATAGTTCATATGCTATGAATCTACTTTAGAGTTTAGACTCTATCAGAGATGTTTAATTATAGAAGTACGGTTTAGTGCAGAAAAGTTTTGAGTATTTTACCGGATTCTTCTTTAAACCACTAAATTTCGGTCCGGTTCAATGATTTGATTTTGCAATTTTGGTTTAAAAGATGAAACGACGTCGTGTTCCCTTTATTTTGGATTAGGGCACAATTGACGGAGGGGAAAACACAGCGGTTTCCTTCTCAAATCTCCCCAAAAATTTAAGCCAAGGCTTTCGATCTTTTGTTGGTAGAAGAAGAAGATGCCATCGGAGGATGCGAAAGCTGTGAAGAAAGTGGAAGCTGAGGAAGACAATAAGAGCTTGAGTTCCTTTGTAAGGAAGAAGCCCACGAACGCCAACAATGCTGGTTCGTCTGCGACAGCTTCGAGGAAATTGAAGAAAGAAGAGAACGACGACGATGATGATGACAAGCCCATCAAGTCATCTTTATCTGGGTCTCGCCCAAAGCCAGCGAAGAAGGAGATTGATGAAGACGATGAGAAGAAGCCCGTTTCCAAGAGGAATTCCTCTGCAGGAGTCTCAAAGGTTCGTTTTTTTTTCTCTCTCTCTCTCTCTCTCAGTCTAAATATAAATTCTTAGAGATGAGATTAATGTTTCAGCAATTTATTATGTCCCGGAAAATTGAGTATGAAATGTGAGATAATTGATGAGCCATTGTGTTGATGAGTCTCTCTGGTTTTAGGAGAAGGAGTTGAAGAAGAAGAAGACAGAGAAAGAAGCAGAAGAAGTAAAGAAGAAGACGACAGAGAAAGAACAAGAAGCAAAGAAAAAGAGGGAAAAGAAAGTCTATGACTTACCTGGTCAGAAGAGAGACCAACCTGAGGAGGTATTTTTGCTGCTCTCTTTCTATGATTTTAGATTTGTGGCGAATTTGTTTGAAGAATATCCTTGTTGATTTTGCGATTCTGCAGAGAGATCCACTTAGGATTTTCTACGAGTCACTTTACAAGCAAGTTCCCACCAGCGAAATGGCTCAGATTTGGTGAGCCTCTCTATTCCTTTGTGTGCCTTACATTGTTCTGCAACCCTCGGATTATGATTAATGAGCAACTTAAAAAACATTGATACACATATCTTGTTTTGGTATGTATCTGATTATTGTGTTTGATCACTCAATGTGTAAACTGAATTCTATACCAAGTTGAAATATACCGTTTATTCTCTCATCCTTTCTTTTCGGTTTTCCTTTGGGACTTAATGCATACTCGTGTTAGATTTTCGACGGTCTCTTGTATGTTGTGACACTGGCATTAAAACTCACATGAATTGTGAACATTGTAACGAGGATTTTATATCTGTGATGGTTACTGTGTGGGTCATTTGCTACAGATTGCTCTGTTTATTTGAAAACCCTTTTGTGTGTTTTTGATAACAGGTTGATGGAGTCTGGGTTGCTTCCAGCTGACAAAGCAAAGGAAGTTCTTGAGAAGAAACTACAAAAGAGTGGAAAGTTCAGTTCTCCAGCAAAATCGAAATCTGCAGCTTCTACTCCGAGAACCAGCTCTAAATCAGTGACGGTGAAAAAGGATGCAAAACCATCAGCTTTGTCTGGCAAAAAGAAGGGAACTGATTCGAAACCAACCACGAAGAAGCGGAAGAAGGATTCTGATGAAGAAGATGATGACTCAGATGATGATTTCTTATCTAGCAGAGTCTCTAAGAAACCCAGAGCCAAGTAGTTGGAATTATAAAAAGAAAAAAAGAAAAACCGAAATCTCGATGTGCGATTTGAAACTATCTAATTGTTTTTTAGGGACTTAATTTGTAGAATCCCTTAAAGTTGAATTCCTTAAGAGAAATGGCAGAGTTGGTTTATTGTTTCTGGTCTTACTAGACTAACATGATATGTGTGATGTGCACAAAAGTGTTGACTTTTGAGTCTCATATTATTATTATTATTATTTTTTCTGTTTTGTCTTTTTAGTGTTTGGTATTTTGGACTATTTTTTCATAAATTCCATATCTGATCATCAACCTTTGTCATGAGTCTACACATCTGAAATGTATATATATGTTCTGGGTTTCGACACAATATATGCGAACAAAATGGCAAACTTTGATTTTTATATAAATAAAATATGGCAACTTAAAGAAGATCGGAATGTTGTTTAATATAGAACATAATCTTTTTAAGGAAATGCTTGCGGAAAATGTTATTACTACACAGTAGCTTGAGAAGCAAAGAAGATATAACTAAAATGGCAAATATACATGACACCCATAAAAAGGAAACTCAAACTTTCTTTTTTAACAATTACTAACACACAAAAACACATTTAAAAAGAATTCCAATTTTCTCTAGTGATTTTCAATCGAAAAGCATTAACTTAAAAGAGAGAGAGAGAGGGAGAAGATTCGTTTCTTTTTTTTTATATCGTATGTTTGAACAAATCAAACATAAATCAAGTCTCGTAAGCTTCCTCTCCTTCTTCATCCTCATACTCACCTTCTTCATCAGCTGTAGCATCTTGGTACTGTTGGTATTCAGAGACCAAATCATTCATGTTACTCTCAGCCTCAGTGAACTCCATTTCGTCCATTCCTTCTCCAGTGTACCAATGCAGAAACGCTTTACGCCTAAACATAGCCGTGAATTGCTCGCTCACTCTTCTGAACATTTCTTGGATCGATGTGGAGTTACCAACAAACGTCGACGCCATTTTGATTCCCTTTGGTGGGATATCACAAACGCTGGATTTCACGTTGTTTGGAATCCACTCAACGAAATAAGACGAGTTCTTGTTCTGTACGTTGAGGATCTGCTCGTCGACTTCTTTTGTGCTCATCTGTCCTCTGAACATAGCCGAAGCTGTGAGGTAGCGTCCGTGACGTGGATCAGCTGCACACATCATGTTTTTGGAGTCCCACATCTGCTGGGTCAGCTCAGGGACCGTGAGTGAGATGTATTGTTGCGAGCCACGGGAAGTGAGCGGCGCGAAACCCACCATGAAGAAATGGAGACGAGGGAATGGGATTAGGTTCACCGCAAGTTTCCTTAGGTCAGAGTTTAGCTGTCCTGGGAACCTCAGGGAGCAAGTCACACCACTCATTGTTGCAGAGATCAAATGGTTCAAGTCTCCAACTACATAATGATCATTGAATCATGCGCAATATGATCAGATTTAGTTTTAAACACATTTTGGATAAGGATTCAATGTATATATTTACTTACAGCTGGGAGTGCTGAGTTTGAGGGTACGGAAGCAGATATCGTAGAGAGCTTCGTTGTCGAGGACCATGCATTCATCAGCGTTCTCTACGAGCTGGTGGACAGAGAGAGTTGCATTGTAAGGCTCAACGACTGTGTCAGAGACTTTTGGAGATGGGAAAACAGAGAATGTGAGCATCATTCTATCTGGATACTCCTCTCGGATCTTTGATATCAAGAGTGTTCCCATTCCAGAACCTGTGCCTCCTCCCAACGAGTGGCACACCTGAAACCCTGTTATATTGCAGCTCCATGTATTCAAAATGATAGGTATTGATGTATACATTAATTGTACAAACAACTTCCGTATGATCACTAGTCTTACTAACTTAATCAACTTCATATCCACTACATAAAGCATGAATATCATTACGTTCAACAAAATGTACATATCTGATGTGAATTAAATGTGCTTAGAGACAACTCTTGTAACATGCTGGGTTACGTGGCCATGACTCTAATACAATGCTAAAAACAAATAGCATCTCTCACAACTCGCATATCAAATTATTTCACAAAATGACACATTTCTCCCCAATAATATCAAATGCATGTTATAACTTCATATCCGAAGTTAAATAAAAATAAACCAATGCGTAAACCCATCGCCGTCACGTGAGAGTATTGATCCACTGTAAGTTTCTATCATAATTAATCACATTGCGACAAAAAGTGAAACAAACAAACATTGTACAGTAGTTCCGGGGGTCACAAGAATCTTATCTCTAAAAGGCAAACGTGATTTTAACTTTTTTCTACAAAATTTTAAACGAATTCTATTTTGTGGGGCCCAACTGCAGCTCTTACTCCGCAATCACGGTGCCTTGAAAATATGGTGATCACGACATCAGAATAGTAAAAATAAAATAAATATGATCATATATATATCTCTGCAGATTTAATAATGGAACTTGACAAAAAAATCCTAATAGTATTAAGAGTCTCCATGCTAAACACCAAACAGCTTGGGCCTACCAATAAGTGATAACATCCCACTCCACACACAAAACAGCACTTGCATTTCAATTATTTTGCGGTCCGTCACTTGCATATCACATTAAACGCGGCGATTATTATAGATCGAATTAATTGAAGATGAAGAATCCAATAATGAATCAACAAGATCATCCAAGGAAAAGAAAAACAAAATAACAAATCAAGGAAAATGAATTTAATTGGTGTGCGAAACTTTATTAAAACCGTGATCTATGTATTCAACTATTACTACTAATTAAGTAGACACCATACTAATACATCTTCACGAATTAGCATGAAGAGATCGACAAATAGAAACGATCATCATCATCGGTCAACAACAACTACGAGAGGATCAAACGAACTCGTGATCTTCAGATTTCCGAGATCTAAAATGAGCGAAATCGATCACTGAGCAAAACAATTATACGGATCATGTAGCAGAAATTCCAATTTTATAGAAAAACAATACCGAAGACGAAAAGGAGAGTAATATATATATACCTTGAAGGCAATCGCAGTTCTCAGCCTCCTTACGAACAACATCAAGAACAGCATCAATAAGTTCAGCACCTTCAGTATAATGACCCTTGGCCCAGTTGTTACCGGCGCCGGATTGCCCGAAGACGAAGTTATCAGGACGGAAGATCTGACCATAGGGTCCGGATCTGATGCTATCCATAGTACCAGGCTCGAGATCCATGAGCACAGCACGAGGAACGTATCTTCCACCGGAAGCTTCGTTGTAATAGACATTGATTCGCTCGAGCTGGAGATCTGCAGAGTCTCCGCTATAACGTCCGGTAGAGTCGACGCCGTGCTCGTCGCAGATAACTTCCCAGAACTTGGAGCCAATCTGGTTGCCGCATTGGCCGCCCTGAATGTGGAGGATCTCTCTCATTGTGTATGTGTGGTGGTTTTAGAAATCTTGAGGAAAATGGAGATTTATTAAGATGGAGAGAGATGGTGAGGAATACGAAGAAAGAAGATAGGGAGTGATAGCTCAGGGCATCTTATGAGAGTTTTTTAAATAAATAAAAAATTAATATTTTAATA
>OVAY01000072.1:92906-110956 GCA_900406395.1 Kernera saxatilis
TTTAATTATATAATTAAATTTTAATTTAAAAAAAAAATTTGAACCAATCATTTAAAAATACATAATTAATGAGTTTTTTTTATGGGGTTCTCATTTGAGAACTTATTTTCACTTCTTTCTTTTACTTTTTATTATTTTATTAATAAAAATTGTAAAAATTTTATATGAGAAATTTTAAATAGAGATGTTGTTCTGCATCCCACCCAAAGTCTCTTTCTTTATTTTCTTTAACGAAATTAAATGAAATATAAATCCATTTTTTTTACACATTTTCAGATCTTTTGGATTCAATTTCTTATGAGCAATTGAGAGCATGCATGCATGTGCATATATTGCCAATGTGATGTCTACACATGAATATATGTCTATACAAAAATAAATTTAATTATTTTTCTCAAGTTGTAGAGGGACATAAGAGGAATGGGAGCACGTTATGTGAAAATGTATTTAATTCTATTAATAATTGTTTTCACAAAATAAATCGTGTGTGTCAAAAGAAAAGAAAAAAGACAAGCAAGTATGAATGCGAATATACAGAACTCGATCCAGTTAAATTAGAGATGGGCCAGAAATATAGACAACTATATGAGCCCATTACTAATGTCGTATCTCTTTAAAAAAAAACCTAAACCCTAGACTTGCTTCATCGTCCTTATAAAAGCCATCTAGTCTTCGGTAATCGTATCGCCGGCTAGCATCTTCTTCTTCTTCTCTCCCTCTCTTTTTTTTTTTGGGTTCTTCATAGCTTTCGTCTTTGATCTTGGTTTATTTTGCAATAGAAAACTGATATTTCGTGTGAAGGAAGTTGAATTCAAATGATGAGATTTGATCTAAAATTCTCACGACGGTCGTCTGAGACTAAAAGTCGATTGATGTACCGATCGCTCTTCTCTGATGATAACTTTCTTCATTCCTAAATCTCCTTTTGTTTTAACCAAAAACTTTCGTTAATTTTTATGTTTAATTTGTTTTTAAATGCTCTTGGGTGAAAAAAAAGAGATTCATCGAATTTGTTTTGGTATATCTTTGATTGCTTTTTTTTGTTCTCCAAACGAATCTCGATGAGATGATTATGGTGTTAAGAGGACATTAACGAGATCTCGGAAGCATTAAAGAACAACAAAGGATTAAAATTGATTGATTGAGAACAAAGCACCTCTATATATTCGCCCCAAATCCTAATTATCGCCTAGTTAACCAAATCAAGATTGTGAATTGAATTTTGTACTAGTTCTCATTGAATTAAAATTCGATTATGGCATTAAAACTGCGAAGAAATTATCAAAATACCATTAAAATCTTGTATAGGCCTACAATATCAGGAATTGGAAGAGAAGAGTTTGTAATCATGAAAATTTGAACTTCTGTTTGACTCGACCTTATAACATGGCACACTCTCTTTAACAAAAGCATTCTCTCCCGACACAATCACCTGCGTGGCACACGTGTGTTCTGCACATGCTGGAGTACAGTGTCTCAATCCGGTTCGGTTTTAGCTGTATATGTATACTTTTACAACATAACATTTGATCCGATTAATGAACCGTCAATTTCGGTCTAAAGAAATTGGTACGACTCTGTTTAAACATGGCTCTTGGATACAAAGACAGGTCGACTCTGTTTGAATTCGATGGAGAATTAATTTTGTAAGAGGTCATGAATTATAATTTTAAAACAAAACAAATATGATTGCATCGTTCAGAAAAAAAAGATCAGCAGATACATGTAGACGTTTTATAAGTTTAAATTTCTGTTTTTTCAGATGTTATATAGTTTTGTTTATGTTCGGATTTATATATACACATAAGATTTTTTTTTTTTGGTCAGACATACACATAAGATATTTAAGGAAAAAAACCAAAAGAGATATATAGCTTCTAGTGATATAACCATAACCACAACTTTGATCAACGAAGATACTCTCTTCTTCAAACCTCATCCACCCAAACACAGATGTCTTCCAATCCTTCTCTTATCTCTCTTCTTCTGATTCCTTTTTATATTCCCTTGAAATTTTCTCCCAATTCCATTTCATTTCCTCGGCAATGGCGACTACTTTGAATGCTGCTGTTTCTCTCACATCTTCAAAATCTTCTTCATTTCCGGCTACAAGTTGTGCCATTGCTCCTGAAAGAATCAGGTTTAGTAAGGTACTTTAGCTCTTATCATCAAGATATTGATGTTTCCAAGAAAAAGTTGAGATTCTAGAGATACTCTGTTTTATGGTTCTGCTAATAATCTTCTCTGGGTCTTATAACTTGTTCAGTAAAGTTTGGAAATTGGATAAATGTGCTTATGGGTTTTACTTAGAGATCTAGAGAGTAGAGAACATTTGGAAAATTGATTGATGATTTCTCAATCAGTTCACTGGTTTGCTGTTTGGAACTTTGGATCCAAGTTTGGGTTTTTACTTCGAATCTACTTTCTCAAATATGCCCAAAATTCTCAACTTTTGGAAGATCAATGTACTGAGTTTCATCTAGTATTTGATGGGATCATGATTAAGTTTCTCTGTTCTGTTGTTGTTGTTGTTGTCTGTATAGGGTGCTTTGTTCTACAAAAGCAACAATGTAGTGACAGGTAAAAGAGTGGTTTCCGTAAGAGCTGAAGTTACAACAGATACTCCTGTGAAGAAAGTAGAGAAAGTGTCTAAGAAGAACGAGGAAGGTGTGATTACTAACAAGTACAGACCAAAGGAGCCTTACACTGGAAAAGTCCTTCTCAACACCAAAATCACAGCAGATGATGCTCCTGGAGAGACTTGGCACATGGTTTTCAGCCATCAAGGTTGCGATTCCATTACTTGATTCTCACCAAAAACAAAAAATTTCTTACTTTATAGTTCTATGTATGATTCACCCCTTGATGGTAATTGGAGTAGCATTTGTGTTTCTTCGATAGGAGAAATCCCGTACAGAGAGGGGCAATCTGTTGGTGTGATTGCAGATGGAATTGACAAGAATGGAAAGCCTCACAAGGTCAGACTTTACTCGATTGCAAGCAGCGCTCTTGGAGATCTCGGCAATTCCGAAACCGTAATAGACCATTTCCTTGACAAAATATCATATGGTTTGTTTTGTCTTGTTAGCTGAATGAACTTGTTGTTGCAGGTTTCTTTGTGCGTGAAAAGGCTTGTCTACACTAATGACGCAGGAGAGATTGTTAAAGGAGTTTGCTCAAATTTCTTGTGTAAGTACCAGCGAAAAATACTTGTTTTTCCTTAAAGTTCTACCACTTATTCGACTTTCGAGATTTCTTTTCCCTTTTTTTTCCAGGTGACTTGACACCCGGAAGTGATGTTAAGCTCACTGGCCCTGTAGGAAAAGAAATGCTTATGCCAAAGGATCCAAACGCCACTGTTATTATGGTCTCTCCCCTAAACCTCAAATATCTAGACTTGCTTATGATTAAACCTCTATAGGTTCTGATTTTTGAAACAACATTAATCACTAATACAATCCTTTCTTCTTGATGACCACCTCAGCTTGCCACAGGGACAGGAATCGCTCCTTTCCGGTCCTTCTTGTGGAAGATGTTCTTTGAGAAACACGATGACTACAAGGTGAGTGAATGCTTCGGTTAACAAGCCTTTTGATTTTGACCAAATGTATTAAAATCTAATATCTTTGCATGTTGTGATGCAGTTTAATGGCTTAGCTTGGCTGTTCTTGGGCGTACCAACCACTAGCTCATTGCTCTATCAAGAGGCACACACACTCTTCTTCAGGTTTCTTCTAGTTTCTCGAACCATTCCAATTCAAAAGAAATCAATCCCCTTTTTGTTTTGTGATTGAAAATCAGGAATTTGCTAAGATGAAAGCAAAGTCCCCCGAGAATTTCAGGGTTGATTATGCGATAAGCAGAGAACAAGCGAACGATAAAGGAGAGAAAATGTATATTCAGACCAGAATGGCGCAATACGCTGCTGAATTATGGGAGCTGTTGAAGAAAGACAACACATTTGTCTACATGTGTGGTCTTAAAGGCATGGAGAAAGGAATTGATGACATTATGGTTTCATTAGCTGCTAATGACGGTAATAAGAAAGCTAATAATAACACTCCAAATCTTGAAACCTCCATTGCATAATCAAATGTAGTAAATGACCTTTGTGATGTTTTTGTGTTTTATTAGGTATTGACTGGTTTGATTATAAGAAGCAGTTGAAGAAGTCAGAGCAATGGAACGTTGAAGTCTACTGATTAACATTCGGTGGCAAGTATAGTGGAACAAAAGTGTAATTTTCGAATCCAGATTTCTGTAATTTGAAGATAAGTTTTTTTTTTAGATATTAATACTAAAAAGGGGTTCTTTAATCTTCATCATTCATTCATTGCCATTATTTTGCGCTAATATATATGGTACATTGATAGAGATACCCATCTAAAAAAATTGGTTAAAGAGTTGCCCTCAATTGACAGCAATCTGTATATCATTATTGTAGATAACCAATCCTCTGACAATGAAATGAGACTAATATCCAATCTTATCGGTAAACATTTGATAATGACATGCTTCTATTTAGGACATAAGAATGCTCGAGTTGTTGATTTTGGGTTAGACTAATTCATCTAATGAAACATTTGCGTTAAACCTTATAATTCTACCTTCAAGCCATAAATATCATGCGAAATAAAAAAAAAAGGATCTCGATTGAAGATATTTTCAACTATGCCAAGAGTATGGTTGAGATTTTTTCTTGAAGCCGACCAAAAAAAGAAGGAAAAATTTAGCAGGCTAGCTAATGTTTCTTCTCTCTTTTGTCTTTTGTCAGAGAGTCAGAACGGCTAAATACTATTTATCCACTAAAAAGCAACCACGTCACCAGGCTCATCGTAAGCTACCAACATACAGCAACACATGATTATAGCTAATTAAAAGATCGTCAACAGAAGAATATCCTTCCTCTTTATATCACTCCTCTGTTTTATCATCTCTGCTTCGCTTCCAGAAGAAGAAGAAGAAACAGAGCTTCAACATTTAACTTCAACCCAATCATGGCATTGATCTTCTACTTCTTCTTCTTATCGAATTTGTTCTTCTCCGGTAAGAATATCTTCTAATTTGCCTGAAAATCTCACAGATTCAAATGCTAACTACTGTGTTAATGATTTTTAATTTTCTTCTATCTCAGGAGTTATGTCGAGGAGCTTCATTATAGCGAACAAATGCGAATACACAGTCTGGCCGGGAATTCTATCTAACGCCGGAGTTCCGCCATTACCGACCACCGGCTTCGTTCTCCAGAAAGGCGAGACGCGTACGATCGACGCGCCGTCTTCATGGGGCGGTCGATTCTGGGGAAGGACACTCTGCTCCACCGATTCTGCCGGGAAATTCTCCTGCGCTACCGGAGATTGCGGCTCCGGAAAACTCGAATGCTCAGGCACCGGCGCTGCTCCTCCGGCGACACTAGCTGAATTCACTCTTGACGGCTCCGGAGGACTCGATTTCTACGACGTGAGCCTCGTCGACGGCTACAATGTCCAGATGCTGATCGTCCCTCAAGGCGGCTCCGGCCAGAATTGCAGCATCACCGGCTGCATCGTCGATTTAAACGGTAAGTGTCCGTCGGAGCTGAGGGTTAACAGCGTCGTCGGAGACGGCGGTGGGAAGCAGGCGGTGGCGATGGGGTGTAAAAGCGCGTGCGAGGCGTTTCAGCAGCCGCAGTATTGCTGCAGCGGCGCGTTTGGGTCGCCTGACACGTGTAAGCCTTCTTCGTACTCGCGGATTTTCAAGAGCGCGTGTCCACGCGCATATAGCTACGCGTACGACGATAAGACGAGTACTTTCACGTGTGCTAAATCTCCCAACTACGTCATCACCTTTTGTCCATCTCCCAACACGAGGTAAAACTCCTTAAATACCCTTCTTCGATTTTTTCAGCTAATTCTTAAACTTTTGACCGTTAATTTGCTCCAGTTTGGTGAGAAATAATTACTTTTTAATCATCGTAGCTGATTACTTACGTATGGTGAGCCATTAGAAGATTTGTTGCTTGTTGGATAATTGAAGTCACTGAATACTCGAGTCTGACTATTTATAACCATTTGTTTTTCTTTGTGTGTTTAAAAGTGTTTTTGTTTTTTATAGAAAGTTAGTCCTTTTTATGATTACATTTTTACCATCAGCATTAGACATCGTTCGTCACGCTCCAAAATCAGAAAGACACGAGGAAACATCATTCAGTTATTCCCTTCTCATTTGCAGCCTAAAATCATCTGAGGAAATGATGACGACGACAAGTCAAACCTCCGGCAGTAGGACGTCGTCGCCGATGGTCTACGAAGGGGCTCTGGACGAAAGCAGTGGCTCACGGTCTACGTGTCACCTCGGCTCACGCTCAATCGCAGTCGCTATATCGCTGGCTTTTTGTCGGATGTGGCGGTTCTTCTGACCAGGCTCTATCTGCCACGTATGTAGGTGCGCATAAACAAAAAGCCTTTTTCTCGTTCATCCCATGGGACGTTTGACTTGAGTCATTGGTTGGTAGAGTGAGATAGATGATATAGATTTGTAAGAGCTGAGAACATGTATTTTCTTTTTATCAAATATGAAAGTATGATTAGATTAATGTTTATTCTGGTGATTGAATATTCGTAAAGTTGGTGATATTTAGGTCATTATAGACTATAGAGGCAGGAAAAAAGGAAAACCAGTCAGATATCGGCTTTGGTAACATTATACCATGGCGGTCAGGTTAGATGGGCCTATATCCTACCTTAATTTCATTTCGAAAAAGCCCACAAAACCCAGTTAGTTTTAAAGAAAATGAAATAAAAAACAATGTCAGAAGTGGGATTTGAACCCACGCCCTCTTTCGAAGACCAGAACTTGAGTCTGGCGCCTTAGACCACTCGGCCATCCTGACGTCTTCTGTTAAAGTGGTCATTGCTTTTTTATAACATATCAAACCATTCTTAAATCGACTTGACTATTACCAACTACCAAGTACCAACACTTGTTTAATTGTTTTGACCAATGAGTTATGGCGTTTGCGATCCATAGTTACAGAAGTGAATTACTCGGTTAGATAAATTGAAGTTTTTTCATTTCGGTCGCAAAACTAAGCTTGATTTCTGGAAAATCAACTCGCGCACAGGGGAAACAAGAGAGGTAGAACGAAGAGCTAGTTTAGCAAGAAATTCAGCTGCGACATTGGCTTCTCTCAGACAGAGTAAAATTAAATAGATGAAAGTTTTAACAGCAAATGAAAAATCGAAAAATTATCCTCAAAAGGAGACGAATGTTCTACCCTTTGTCCTGAAGAGAGAAAGAAACCAAATTTAATTGCATAAATGCTGAATAAAGTCAAATGATGTTCTCAGGAATTGAGGAAACCCAATTGCACAAATGCTTTCCATGACATAAACAAGGTTAAGAGGAACCCAATTAACGAAACACCTTGATTACAATCTTGGAGAGATTGCTTCTCAACGGATTTTCTTCTTCGTCTTTGTCTCGACGTTGTTGGCAGCTGCACAAATCTTTTTCCAGCAACGGATAGAAATGATTAAAGGTATCAAGACCCACCATCCGTTAGCCCCGATGTAGTAGGAGTAGTAGTAGAAGGAGTTTGTTGCAAAGTTGTCTCCTTCCAAGAAAGCAGTAATGAAATATACCAAACATCCGTAGAGCTGGCCAAGCGAAATCGCAAGCTGAAGCACGTAGCTATACGACTTCCCCTTAGCAATGGCGTATCTTTTCATTTCAAACAAATTTCAACTACTTAAGTTAGTTTGAACATACGTTGACAAAACCAAGCGTAAAAGATGTTCACTTGGATTAAAAACTTACACAGCAAGAAGAGAAGCAGGGCCTTCTATAACAGCAGTGATGCCTTCAACAGCTATAACAGCAGAATCTCTGCCTGCGTATCTCGAATCACCTTTGCTGTATTCTTTCCCTGCAAAAAAGCAAACTTTGATCAGCTTACTCAGTTTAATTGGACAATAAGAAGAAGAAGAAGGTTTACTTACAGACTTCAGCGAGATAACAGGAAGTGTTGTCCTTGAAAAACTCAGGGGAGAAAACGAAATAGCCCTCTAGAATCATGTGAGTGAGACCAGTGAATGCCCACCAACACATTAGCAATTTGTCAAGCTGCGGTTTCTTCCTCCCTGCCACCATCAGCAATTTGAAACGAAGATGCGATTATTAGAGTGATTCGATTTGGGTCAATTCTCAAAATCAATAGGTCAAACTAAGGTCGATATGTCCACTATATTACTCCCATCTGTTCAATTCAACTCCATGGAGACAAAATCGAGGATCTGCTGGTTTCGACAAAAATCGAATCAGAAAACAAATGCAGAGAAGGGAATGGAGTTACCGAGGAGAAACCAGACGAAGGTGACGACGAAGAGGGAAGCACCGAGGTAGATAGTGAGGATGGTGGACATGGACATGGAGATGGGTACGTATCCAGGCAGTTTCAGATCTCTGGGAACGTAAGGATGCGCCGCTTCATCCATCTCTTTGCTCTTTGCTCTTTGGGAGGAGAAGAAGAAAACAGGTCTTGTGTTTCTTCTGCTCAACGACTTTAATATGTGAATTGTGGAGCTATAGATCTGAGACTCTGAGTCGTCGTCTCCCACTCCTTGCAAACATTACGTTTTTTTTTTGTTTTTCTTGCGGAGAAACAAGTTTGGTTTTTTTTTTTTTTTTTTTGGGTNGTCACAAACAAGTTGGATTATGAGATAGAGATATTGTATTTTTATTATTTTCCAATATATTGTCACTATTTACGAAATCAATAGGCACAATGAACCCAAACAAATATGCCAAACCAAGATGGAGGATCGGGTGGGGACGGATGTGACCATTTTTGACACGTGAATGTGATTTCTCCTGTGCACTAGAAATGAGACACATATGCAAATGAAACCGGTACAGAAGCTATTTTTTCGTAATTGCCAAAATATCTCAATTATATTTTGAAACCAGAACATCATCTACCACAATTTCGTTTGCTTGCTTATATGTGTGTTTCTCCACCGTGCGACCTGCGAATTATGAAGCTGATGGCATTATCCGACGCATTGCTCGCGAACCTCCCCACGATCTACGTGGCAGTGACTTTCGCGATCAAGGCGTACGGTTTGGTCTCCGGTCGTAACTTCGGCGCCGGAGTTCTAGTTATGGCGTCGATTACACTGGTAGCCGCCGTGCTTGTTCTGACGCTCGCTTGGGACGTATCAACAAGAGTGGCGGAAGCGATCACGCGTTACAACCGCCGTGGCGGAGAGAATCTCAGCCACCGTCACCATAACGACGGCGGTGGTGGTGGTAGTTGTAAAGGAGGGATTTGCTGGCACGGTTTAGCTGTCCGGTCACAGGCTTCACAGATCCGGTTTAGGCTCCCACAACATATACCGACTTGAGTCCAAAAAAATTGGACAACTTTTTGTTTCCCCTTTATTTTGGGAGTGAGTAAACTATAATAGTCACAGTAGCTAGACTGTAATAGTGGTTAAGAAATAATTATAAAAGACGCTTTTAGTGTTCAATGTTGCATCTTGCGGCTCAAAAAAAGCTTGGACCAATTACAATATATTTTTCACTTTTAACATATTTCAGAAAGTTTTGGCTATATATACAACCGGGATTTTTATGTTTTTAACTTACCTTAAGACAATAGAAGGTAGAATAATATGTTGATACGAGTTTGTTTGATAGATGTTAGAGATGAAGATTGTTTGTGAGGAGACGGAGGAGAGTGACACTCCCTTGGCTTCTCGGTTGTGCCACTGTTTTCTTCTTTCCGCCTCTGGTCCCCTGAAAGTGAATTTGAGAAATTAATAGCACGACTTTGATCTCTAAACTTTTCTACCAACATTGTCAAAGTTTGGTTCTTCGCGTCTGGTTTGGTCATGTAATATACCTTTGGCTCGGCGACATCATCCTCGATGTCTAACGTGTTGATTTCTCTTGTTAGTAATACAGATGAAGCAGGTTGGAGTCTCCTGTTACAGGAACAAAGGTTTATCTGTAAGTAAACCTGAAAAGAAGAGGCAAGGAAATGAGAATAAAAGGTTGGCAAAAGAACAACCTTCTTGGTTTCTGTCCATTCCTCTGTTTCTTAGTTGATGCAGGTTCTGCTTCATGGGCAGGGGCTTCAGTTTCACGACCTTGAGTTGATTCTGCTTTCTCTTGAACACGAGTCTCAGTGATTTTATCCTAGAGATAAGAAAGAAATCAAAGAAGTTTAGTTATAGCAGTTTTGGAGCATTATGAAATTTGATTTGTGCCATTAGGAAAAGTCATCAAGATTGTGGTGGAGCAAGAATTCCAGAATGGCCAAACCTGTGGTTTCTCAATCTGGTTATCTATTACGTCCAAGTCATTCATTTCCTCAGTTAGCGATCTGGAGGTAGCTGGCAACAGTCTTCTGTTTCTGGAACAAGACCAAAGAAAATTGAGAGAGAGAGAGAGAGAGAGACGGTGACTCCTATAGAAATCCAATGTGAAGATCAGAAATCTCTTGACCTTCTTTGTTTCTCTGAATCTGGAAATCTACGAGATATTGCAGATTTCGTTTCAATGTTAGAGAGCCGGTTGTTGATGCATTCTTGGCTAACTTCAACTTGTTCTGCTATAGGTGTTGGATCACCTTGCTTGGCACAGGAGATTTCCTCGTTTCCTAGGCCAGGTACTACATTCTTGCTTGGCACATGAGACTCGCTGCATCCCTCTGTGCTGACTTCTCTTCTTGTTTCGATAAGGTTGCGAGGATCATCATCAACATTTCTCTGAAAAATTGCGAGTAGCAATAAATTTCTTTGGTAGGTATAAGGAATTTTCTAGAAGAAAATCCAAAATCATATCCAAACTTAGTACCGCATTAGCAGAGAGCCGGTTGTTGATGCATTCTTGGCTAACTTCAACTTGCTCTGCTATAGGTGTTGGATCACCTTGCTTGGCAAAGGAAATTTCCTCGTTTCCTATGCCAGGTACTACATTTTTGCTTCGCACAGGAGACTCGTTGCATACCTCTGTGCTGACTTCTCTTCTTGTCTCGAAAAGGTTGCGAGGATCATCATCAACATTTCTCTGAAAGTTTGCGATTAGCAATAAATGTCTTTGGTAGGTATAAGGAATTTTCTAGAAGAAAATCCAAAATCATATCGAAACTTACTACCGAATTAGCCAAACTTGTGTCAACCTCGAACTGTTCTTTTGCATGGACAAGTGCTTCTACCTCAGGAATACATGGTTCTGCCAGGTTTGACTTGGAAAATAGGCAAGAAGACTTGAGACTGATCAACTCTGTCTCCAATCCACGAGATTTGAGTTGTTCACTTCTAAGGTTTTCCTTGAGACTGCAAATGTCACCTTCTGCAACCTAAGATAATAAAAATAGAATAATAGACATTATACATAGAAATGTCAAAACCTCGAGGGAAGAAGCTCCAACACAAACTGTTTACTGTAAATAAAAATTAAGGGCAGGACATTACTTTTAATTTCTCGTTGTACTGCTTCAGGACATTCCATAAGACTTTAGCAAAATTCCGCATGATGATGTGCTCTCTCTCGTTTTTATCCCTGGCAACATGTTCCAGCCTTGGAGATGATTTCTCCGCTCGATCAGCTTTCTTTCCTTTCAAATTCACTGGTAAATAATCATATTAGACATCAAGGACGCAAAAGGAAAAAAGCAAGAGACTTAACTGCGTGCAGTCAAAATGTTTAGAAGCATTTTCAGAGTAAAATCCTACCTTCCTGAGAAATTTGGTTTCTCTCTCCGGCAACAGTTTCTTCAATCTGCAGATGGCAAAAACATCCTTCGTTTGGTAAATGCCAAGCACTATAACATCTCAGTTTCGCTGAAGACACAATAAAAAAGCGTAGAGGAAGCCAAATTTACTTGGGAAGTCTTGGGAGCACTGAGTTTAATTTTCTTGTTTTTTTCAACTCTTGGGAATGTCTTCAGCTGCCTCTTGTTGCAAAGTTCCTCAGTGTTGTCAAATCTAAATAAAACACCAAACAGAAAGACATTAGCACTTACGAGAAATGTGGACTTCATCTTTGAGTTCATGATAACGAACATTACTTGATTTTCATGTAAGGTGATGCTTGTTTCAAAAGATAGGAGGTATCAAGATAATCCTCTTCTCCTGCTTTGACTGTTAAAATCTGTATAAGAGATATAAGAGGAGAAAATAAATTTTTAATATATCAAGGTCTTGAAAACTAGCTCTTGTACAAGAACGTGAGAAAAAAACCCACAAACACTCATACCAAAGCCATCCTCTTTTTCCCTTCTAGATAATCTCGCAAGTACCTTGTTAACTACATAAAACCAAAATCACATTAGCATATAGAATGAACGAAGACTAAATAACTCGTATATCATTTAAATTTTCATTAGATAGTCGAAAAAAAGTTTTTAAAGTAGATTCTACCAAAGAATTTTGATGATGTTTATGCAATCCCTTCTTACGGTTCTTCTGGTACTCCAACAGCGACTGCCAACATATACAGCGTGCTCATGGAGTCATGGTTAGTTGAATTGCAGGCGTAAAACAAAAAAAGAAGATAAAACAAGGTCATCTCCAGGGAGTCCAAAATCAATTCCCTTACCCGCAAACATTGACCAAAAACCATGGATGTATTATTGATGAAATTACTCTCTACCAACCTTTCTCCCTGCAAAACAAATCAAGTTTTATTTTACAGATCAAGACAATTCACTGTTAACCAATTACTACAGTGGTGCTAAGAACAAGTACTGGACAACATCTTATACATTCAAGCTAGGAATCTTTCCTCCCAACTATCACACTGCATCTGTACTTATAAGGAAAATACTTTCAGGCATGACATATATTTGCGGCTCTGCATATCAAATCTGTAAGAGAGTCCATATACAAAATAGATTATAACCTGATTTCCAGTTCTTTTCTCTCTTTCTGCTCCCGCCAAGTCCACTATCGTCAGCATAGCATCACTAGACTGAATTTTTGGTTCGTTAGAAATGCCATCGGATGCTGCTCTTATGTTAATGATGCATTGTGAGCGACTGAAAACATTCCCAAAATTCGTTTAGAACATGAAGACATGTAGTTAACCATTATTGAGAAAGGCTCTATTCCCAAAAGTTAGAGCAAAATTTTTGCTACCACGTACCTTGATTGGCTATTTGAATTTGTTGTAGCTGTTGCACGTTTCAGCATTGCCTGTCCAATTAAGGACTCTGCTTCCTCCAAATTCTGGATTGTGACCTAATTAACACTCATGATAGACGAAGACGGAGAGTTACAATATTCATCGACCATTATGAAAACTGAAAACCAAGAAAGACAAAAAAAAAAATCATGCACAAACCTCTTTCAAACCCCTGATGGTTGATTGCTGCACGGACAATTCAGAGCTTCCATCTCCAAGTAAATCATAAGCTTTCTCCCCTTTTCCTCGTTCAGAGCATATTTCAAATATGGACAAGTAAAATGACCTGAAGAAAAGTAAAGAGATGTTGTGGAACAAGATACAAACTGTGTCCAGCCCAAACAAACTCATTGTTTAGTATAGTTTATTGACACATCCATGGTGTATGATAATAACTACATAATCGATTCAGATCAAAGTTCTGTACAAAATATCCATGATTAGCAATTAAGATGAATAAACAAGTACCTCAAAGATCCAAGAGAGCTCTCATCGCTCTTGTTGAAAATTTGACGGAGTGTAAGTGGAAGAATTCCAGGATCTTTTGGAGTTCCAAAGACTGTGTGAGTCTTCCCCGAGCCGCTAGGTCCCAATGCTGCCAACATTCCGCTTTTCCCTTTCATGAAATCCTCCAACAATGGTTGAACCATTTTATCATAGACATCATTCTACAAACACAAAAACTCGTCAACGGTAAGAACCATCTAAAATTCGACCAAAAAGGAAGTGAAATTGATATGAGATTTGATCGAACCTGGGAACAATCGGCCGGGAAGACGTGAGAGAACCCTTCGTATACCTCAGTCTTGCTTCGTTTCAGCTCTTGAAACGCTTGAGGCGGAGTTAGCGTGACTGAATAAGGATCGTTGAGAGTAATACAAGCTTCTTCGCTCTTCTTATTCTTCTTCGCATTCTCCGGATTTCTGTTCTCTTTCGCGCTGTTCTTCTTCGAAGGATACTGGGGCCAGACATTTCTAGGTCTGCTCTTCGTGGTGGTAACCTTGGTGAAGCTTTTCAAGGGTTTGATTCTCAGGAAAATCTTTAAACTCTCCGAAACCGACGATTTCGGTTCGGATTGCTGGATTTGCATAGAGAGAATCTCGTCGATCGGGAAAGAAGGAACGACGTGCGAATTCGCGGAGGCCAAGGAGGCGGAAGGTGGTTTAGCTGCAGTAGTACAGGGCGTTGCTCTAGCTTTCCTCGGAGGATTCCGTCGTACTGTGACGGTGAAAGGACACGGAGGAGGACTGAAGCTTCTCTGTAACTCCTCCATAGTCTCTTTGTCTCAATGGCGGAAAAAGGAGCGTTCCGAATTTTCAATTGAAATGTTTTTTTTTTTGGCTACTGGAAGCTATTTTGGCACGAAATGAGTTAAATTATATCTTTACAAAAAAAAAAAAAAAATTGAAGCCCATAAAGTGGGCTTTTGTCTGAAGCCCATTAAGTTGTACAACAAATAATATCGCCCAGTTTTTCTACACTTCCATTTATTTTTTTTTGAAATTGTTCGATGCCTTAAATTAAAATGTGGCAAAAGAGCTTACATATTACAGCAAGCCTACTTTAGTACAAACCCAAAAACAAAGAACCCACGAAAACAATGTTAAAATTAAAGCCCAATAAAAGCCCATTATACTCCCTACCCATCGTTACCCTTAGCGAAACTAAAAATCCCCAGCCGCCTTACACTTCCATCTTCATCAAGTTTTAATTTTGCGTTTACTCTTCTCCACCACCGCCTCCGTCTCTTGTTCGTCGCCGCTGCCGCCGGGAACCGTAAGCACAGCTCATTCTTTACCGTTTGAACACTAAGCCCCTTAATCTTTCACTCAGTACCCGCAAATTTCTGCTCCCTGCTCCTAATCTCCGTATTTCAGTAAGGTCTGGCCACATATCCTAGTTTTGATTTTTTGCTCAATTTTTTTTTTCTTACTGTCACAAAGTTCCGTATTTTTTTGTTTGGTTTGTCTCTAGTTCTTGTTAAAAATATTATCATAAATGCTCTCCTGTAAAATTCATTGTTTCCCCTTGAGTTCCATTCCCATTATTTTGGTTTCTGTAAGCACTTGAAACATGTAGAGATGAGTTATGTTGCGTTTTTCTGTTGAAGGTTCTCTCTAATGGAGAAATCTCGGGAAAGCAGTTTCTTGTTCTGTAATTTGTGTGGAACAATGCTCATCTTGAAATCAAAGAAGTATGCAGAATGTCCGCTTTGCAAAACAACGCGAAATGCAAAAGGTAACCATGAATTGGTTTTGGATTTTTTATGTGGATTGATATGCTTTATATCAAATCGAACAGTCTTGCTTCTTGGTTTGGTTAATCTTATTGTGATTTAAACGTCATTGTTTTCAGAAATCATTGGAAAGCAAATAGCTTACACAGTTTCTGCTGAGGTATATTTTTTCCTCTATTCAGAGTGTGGATTCTTGTCTGGCTAGTTTTTCTGCATCAGATAATCTTATTTGTTTTCACAAGATGTGTGTAAATCAATCGCATTTGATTTCTGTTCCATGGAGTATCAAAGACGACTTCGCTCTTGATTTCTTTCCGTCCATTGTTATTACTTACTAGACAGTGAACACACACAACCGGTCCCTGCTATGTAATTAATTTCAAACCTAAAAATGGACACGACTTTTGTTATTCTTGTAAGAGCATTGCATCATGAGCAGTCTAAACCAACTTGTTGGGTGTTTTCGTTCTCTTTTGGAGTTGTACGGAGACTATCCTAATGCGGAGTTAGTATACTACTTATGATCTTTGCTTTTTTGTAGGATATCAGAAGAGAACTAGGAATATCTTTGTTTGGTGAAAAAACGCAGGAAGAAGCTGAGCTACCAAAGGTTTATGAGATAACACAAGCAAAAACATATTACGTTTTTTTCCCCAATCTCTGACTTTTGATTTTGATGATTATTCTCTTTGCAGATCAAAAAGGCGTGCGAGAAATGCCAGCACCCTGAGCTTGTATACACAACCAGACAGGTAAGTCCAAGCTTTTCAAGTTCTTGGTCATCTCTTTCATGTCAAAGAATGTATACTCATCTTGAGTTTTCTTATTTGCAGACGAGATCAGCGGACGAAGGACAGACAACGTATTATACCTGCCCCAATTGTGGACATAGATTCACAGAAGGTTGAGATTATTATAATGTCCAGCATGCGACTCGATTCACAAAGAATCCCAGTTTTGTTTCTTACATCGATGCTACAAACTCTATATTCATTGTCCAACATCACAACTTTTTTTTTTTTTTGGCCATTCAACTTCTTTATTATTAATATAAGTAGAAGTAGAAGAAGGTGATCAAGGGAAATTTACAAACTGTTTGGCAATCATATGATCTTGAAGTCAAAATCGCGAGATGCGACCGACATATATAGCATATATAACGCTGTCGGTAGATTGACGCAGATTCAAACATGAAGTAATACAAAACCAAACGGTTGCTAAATTTCTTAGAAGAATAAACATGAAAATCGTAAGTACATGACTTCAAAAAGTTTTCAAAGACACGGAGAAACACAAATCGGTGTAGATGAAGATAAAAGCTTGTTGATGACGAATGGAGGCGACGCGTCTTTCTTTATTGCGAAGAGTAGAAACCTGCCAATAAGGAAATGAAGTGACGGAAGAGTTCGAAACATGTTCCAAGTGAGGTGGGAGAAGACAATAAGGATCTGATTGGTGATAATAAAATTTCGCGGAACGGTTGCGTCCAAAGGCATATACGGGACCGGGAGTGAAATAAAGTCCAAATAAACCGAATTTTCTTAAACCGGACAGGGAGAAAAAAAAAAAAAAAAGAGTTAATACTTCTTCGTTTTCAGTACTATAGCACTGGTTTTTTTTTTGGACACCGAAACCCATTATCTTAAAACTTTGGAAAGCTAGAGCCAATTGAAAACCGATTCGCTTACATGGGAGAAAATACTATGTGCTCTTGTTTTTTTTTTTTGCAAGACAATCAAGACGCAAATTGGAAATGGTAGGGACAAAAAACAAATACTAAAAGAAGGAAAAGAAAGCAGTAGAGATCTAAAATGCTCGAGCTCCGGTGCAAAAAAGCAGGCCACTTTGACGGATCATTGACTATTGCAATCAGATCAGAACAATCTGTCATAAACCGGATGTCCAAAGAAGTGAGGCAAGTTCGGTGGAGAGCTCCTCTGAAGCTCCAACAGTGTCAAGGCTCTCTGTTGGTGAATCTTGAACCTCCTCACGCTGAGTCGTTAGTCTCCATGATTCTTCTTCATTTAAAGCATGGTTGAGTGTATCATGAACCAAAGTTTTTCATTCGTTTTTTTTTTTCGGCTACGAGTTCTATAGCACTGTGAAATTGAAAATTTCAATAGCAATGAGATTATTATAACTCAAAAAGTTTTTCATTCGTTTGTTTTTTTCGATTTTAATATAGAGTCCAACTAAGATTTCAAATAGAAGGAAATGAAGTAACGTAGAGTTAGAAAGAGCTTTACATGTTCCAAGTGAGGTGGGAAAAAGACAACAAATCAGATTTGCATCATATTCACCGCTAGCAGAGACGTATAGTCACCAATTATCTTCTCCAACTCCCAACCCACCAGCATCATCATCCTCTCCTCACACACGGAACCAAACTTTCCCATAATCAAAACAAAAGGAGAAAAAGAAAAAAACTAAAACAAAACAAGACAAAAGTGAAATTAGAAAGAGACTGCGCAATATTGATTGTGGTCATCAGAAACTTTTTTTTTATTAGTACTAGATGAATACCCACGCATACGCGTGGGTTTATATTTATATAAATTATTTTGAGTTATGTATTTTACACACATTTATTTTATTTTTTTGTATATGCATAGTTTTCTAAAACTTTTTGTAGTATTGAAGTGTT
>OVAY01000073.1:0-30759 GCA_900406395.1 Kernera saxatilis
CCCTAAACCCTAAACCCTAAACCCTAAACCCTAAACCCTAAACCCTAAAATGTTTACCGAAAATTTTAGATAGAAATAAAAATGAGAACAAAAAACTTCTTTTCCGGTTTGGTTAAGAATTTAATTCAGCATATTTGAGTGGGTAGTAAAGTGATTTTCCGTTGTTTTGATTAAATGGGCTTTTACTGGACCTACTTAAGAAGTTATAGCTCAAGGAGTTTTATAATGAAAAGAAAACACAAGTGTGGCCCTCCATGAAGGTTGAAAGATTAATTTACACCGACCACTTTTTCCACATAAATACAAAACTAATCAAAAAAGCTCCCACTCACTGACTCACTCAAGAATAATTAGGTGAAGCTAATCATACTCCCGAATCCCGATCCCTTGGAGACATTTTGCCATTGATGATCTTTTATTTAATCTAAACAGTAAATACCACTTGAAATTGAAACAAAGAAACCATTCTTCTCTATATTTTAAATTTATTTTACTAGCTAGGAATTAAGTTGAAAATAAAAGCTATGGACTGTCTGTTCATTAGTCGGATTACAACTTACAAGTTGATATGGCAAATAAAGGGTGACGGAGATGGAATATTAAGTTCATAAATAATAAAAATAATAATTTGGGAATTTAGGAATAAGGAATAATAGAAATAGAAATGAGAGGAGAGAGTGGTTTCTTAATCAGGGCCATGCAGCAGAAGCAGGAGCAGCACATGCTCCGTTTCTCAAACTCATCCACTTTTATTAAGTAACATTGATTGATTCTCTAAGATCATCCATCAATATAGACATGTCTTTTCATGTTTACAATATATGCGTGGGAATATCGCGTTTCCTCCTGATATTTTTCTAGTCCGGATGATACTGACACATGTTGATGCTCTCTTTTTTTTTCTAAATTAAATTAAATCTATGGTTTCGTTTATTTCTACCGACGATAAAGATTTTCGAGAATATTAGCATCTATGTGATACTGTCCGTCTAGATTAAACGAGAGCTGTAAATCAATTATTTGTTTATTCTTCAAGTGTATTATATTTTTTTTTTACCGATTAACGTTTTCTTTACCTAAAGATACAATTTCAAGATTTTTTTATGGAAAAAAAATTACATCACTAGCTAGTACTCTTAACGGAACATTTCACTTGTTTCACTTCTTGAAGTGATTAGAAGAAACAATGATAATCAGCAATCATATATACTTTCTTCTAGAAGATGGGCCGTCAAACCCAAGAATGCATCTAAGCGGCATGATCGATGATCAACAAAACAAAACCAGTTAAGATTCTTCAAGATGGGAATTTGTATGTATATATCCATATCTTTCATTTTGGTTATACTATGAATGTTTATGTTCTACTAAGATTCTGTTAGAGGTTACCTACTCTAGTCTCTACTACAGAGTAGAGAACAGAGATGAAAAGTTTTGAGGTCTCCTTCAAAATCAACTAAATAAATAATCGGGCAATTCTCAAAAATACCATATTTTTAAGTTTGTATTCCAAACATACCACAACAAGTTTATTTTTCCAAAAATACTACATTTAGTTTTAATTTTCAAAAATACCACAAAACTTAAACTTAACCTTAAACCTTCAAAACTAAATCCTAAACCTTCAAAACTAAACCCTAACCCCTCAAAACTATACCCTAAACTTAAATTAGTGAACCCAAACCAAAAAAATTAAATTCTAAACTCTTAAAAATTGGTTTTAGTTTTGTGGTATTTTTAGAAATAATAAACTAATAGTGGTATTTATGGAAAAATAAAATTGTTGTGGTATTTTTGGAACATAAACTTAAAAATGTGGTATTTTATGGAATTACTCTAAATAATTTCCGTTGGATCTTTAATAAAAATCTTCTTTTCATAACAGTGTGCACTGGATAATGCGGTTGCGGCCACTTTATTGGAGATGGCCAATGAAGCCATAAAACCAGGACAATTTATATTCTTTTGATTTGTTTATATACATCAAGCATAAACTGTAGCGATACATTTCTTTGGAATTGCATTTTTTAAACATTTGATACCATCGCATTATGTCAAGACTCATGACAACGCTTTTTGATAAATTATAATTACTATAAGCTTTAATTATGAAAATGATTACTATATGATATCCATAGAGTTAGCAAACTCATCATATATATATCTTCATCAACTTGCCTTGCATATAAATTAACCATTATATGTTACCCACTGAATTAGCTAAGACTTAAGGGCATAAAGTAGTAATGTGTTTTGAGTCACATATATATATACATGTAAATGACTATGGAATATATCTAAACATCACCTCAAAGATTACAACTTATTAGAAAGGGAAGCGATTCCAAAGGAATATCTTCTGTTCGGTCTAATCGTATTCTTTGTTTAAAACCCCTCTCCATGCATTCCTCTTGTTTATATATTTATTGCTTCCTCTCTAAGTTTTGTGAGTCCTGATCATCTCTCTTTCCAGCTAAGTGAGTAGGTACTATACGTATAAAATATATATACAGAGAGAGAGCGTTGGAGCAGATAGAAATGGGTTTGAGCTCCATCATATCGACCATCACATACTGTTTGTTCCTTCGCTATCCACACAAGAAGCCAAAGGTCAAAAGTGTGAGCCACCTCAACTATTACCACACCATGCCAAGGGCTCGCCCACTTTCTTTACAGGTATTCTAACTCTTTCTTTTTCTCGTTTAATTAACCTCAAACTTCATGTCTATAGTTTAGTCTCTGATCGACCCTCTGATCATGACATTAGTTTTTCATTAATTAAAATAGATTTGGATTACAATATATATCGTTATCAAAACTTTTCTTATGATATGCCTAATCAATGGAACGAAGACTGCAAATGATTTCAATTTTTAGGGGAAGAAAGGTATATATTTGTTAAGTTTGTGATGATGGTATATATTTGTTAGATTGTACTAACTTAAACTGTTAAACATGAAGATAAAACTAGTTAGCTTTTCCTCAATTACTTACCCTTAGGTCTGCGGATTTTGTAAGAAAACGCTAGATAAGAAAATAAATTGGCAGATCAGATTCTCGCAAAAAAAAAAAAAAGAATATTAAAGTTCAAGTGTTTTTTTTCTCTCTGTTAAAAAATGACTTTTGGTTTTTTATTGATTCGTTAACGGGAATCGGACAAAACTGAAGCGAAATGTCATAAGTTTGTCTCACTAGTGGATGTTGCTATAATTATAATATCGATCTTTGGCTGATTCAGCAGAGAGCTGGTCGCATATACAAATGTTCTTCTAATTAATTATTTACCTTTTGTTTTGTTTCATTATATACACATCACATATGTATTAATACTATACATGAATGTTGTGATAAATATGCAACAAAATAGACGATAGACCTGAAAGTCAGGATGTGCTGCAGTGGATGCGAAAGGGTAGTCAAGCATGCCATTTACAAGCTGAGAGGTAATCATTTGTGTTTTGGAGAAGAACGCACGTTATATTAATTAGTAAAATTGTGAATAATATTGAAATAGAAGTTAAACGGTGTCGTATTGGTGGTGGTGAAGGAGTGGACTCGGTGGAGGTGAACCTGGAGATGGAGAGAGTGACGGTGGTTGGGTACGTGGAGAGGAAGAAGGTGCTGAAGGCGGTGAGAAGAGCCGGTAAGCGAGCCGAGTTCTGGCCTTACCCGGACATGCCTCGCTACTTCACTTCTTCCGACCACTACTTCAAAGACACAACACGCGAGTTCAGGGAGAGCTACAACTACTACCGCCACGGCTACAACCTCAGCGACCGTCATGGTCACATCCACGTCACCAACCGTGGCGACGACAAAGTCAGCAACTTCTTTAACGACGACAACGTCCACGCTTGTCGCCTTATGTGATCGATCTTTCATCTTTTTTTTTTGGACATCATTTCATCTTTCTTTCTTTTTAATCCACTCCTCCCTATATATATATTAATTATATATATATATATATATGTACATATATCTATATGCTGTATTGTCTACAGGGCTAACTGGTTTGTATGCACAAGCGAGACAAAAAAAAAGAACAAGCTTGTGTACACAATAGCTTTATTTAAAAACGAAAACAACGAAGAGAGCAATCTTCCAATGATACATATATAACGACGGAAAAATGAAATATTTAAGAACTAACAGTAAATTAAAAGATGAATCTGGTATCGAGTATCGACCATTAATACATCAAACTTTGAATTATATCAAGAGTGAGCAGGATCAAGTGTAGCTAGATAGGATGACAAATTCATAATGATTCCGTGGTTAAAGAAGGAATCGCAGTTTGATTCAACATTGTAAGTATTTAAATGACAAAAATACTCATCTCTTCCACCTATCCGAAATTGGTATGAGATATAAGTTAAGCACGTGTAGACTTGAGTAATAATAAGATAAGTAATAATCAACTAACTTCTCTCACGGGCTTTAAGGCCCAATATCTCAACTCCTAATACTACCGAGGAGACTATGCTCTAGCTATAAGGAGGTGGAGGTGGAGGTGGAGGTGGAGGTGGACTCGGAGGCCGGAGACGAGGTTTAGGGTTTCATCTTAGAAGCTTCAGAGAAGGACTCCTTCTCTTCGCCGCCTATGGGATCTACCTAGTTTTTAAACTGTTTCGATGTTGGAAATTGGAGTCGATATCTTTATGAGCTATTTAATTACTTGTCGAGTCTTGGTCCTTAATAAACCCCCGAACAGAATGTTGGGTTTTAATTTGGTTTTGATTTTGAAGAATGATATACTATACTCGAATCCGCTTTATTCCATCCAAATCGTAACTTGTTTTGTCGCATGTATAGAAATAACATTTGAGTGCAAATATACTTTTGTCAAGAACCATATGTTTGGTATAAGTGTTTTCAAGGACTAAAAGTCTAAACGGTATTTATCAATAGAGAAAAGTGAATACGTAAGGATGTTGAGAGGAAAAGAAGAGCCCATTAGTTAAATTAGTACTTTTGTTAGGTTTCCATAATTCTAATGATTACGTAGAATGGAGACAAAAGAGTAAGTGATCCCTATCTTATCTCCTCAATGTCTAAAGTCTAAGCTAAAAATAAAAGAGATATATATATGTTGCCTCAAAAGCATATCATTGGCGTTCGTTCAATTAATCTGAATGGCGACGTGTGTGATGTTGTATTCCCTCTTGATGTAGGCAATAACCTTGTACAGAACTATATCTGCTTCTGCCTCTGGCCTCATCTTCACATGACATGCCAACAGAATTTCGCCAAGAGTGATTGCCCAAATGTGAAGCTCATGAACGGCCACCACCTCTTCCATCTCACACACTCCCTTTTCCAGCTTGGATCGCGTCTATCTCCCGTGGGGTTGACTCTATTAGAACCTCTAAAATGTTTCTCAGCATGCATATCGTCGTCCCCAACACAATCACTGAAAAAATGAGTGTGCATAAAAGATCAATGATCTTTCACCCTGGTTTGTACAAAAAAAAAAAAAGAGTTATGGTAGAAAGAAAAAGATTGAAATTGAAAGACTTGTTTATGATTTATTTGGAAAGTGTCTTCGATAATCGATACTAGTCTTCTACATTATTCAACTACAAGCCACATTTAGTGGCCCTTTCTAACTACTTTTCCTTTTCAATATAACAAATTTGGGCAAGCGCTCACCGGATCCATAGCAACATGCCAACGACTCGTGGATTGCCATTTAGACACCGATCGTAGCAGTCCGAGATGCAGTGGAGCCGAGGAATCAATAAATCAATATGATTTTCAACAATCACTTTCGGGTTGTTTCCCGAGTAATTCTCTATACCAAAAACTTGATTATCTATTCTGGCAATTAAAAAAAAATTGGATTATCTGGTAGCCATCTAGGAGTTTTCCCATGGATAATTCGGTTTGTTTGGAAAGCAAGGAACGGGAAAGAGGTTCCGGCGGAGGATACCCTACTTGCACTTCATGAAGCCGAAAGTTGGAGGGTTGCAAACCAAGGAGATCAAGATGTTGGGATTGACACCCGAGCACATACATACGCCACCTAAACAACAACTAACTATCCCAAACCGACGCTTCTTGGACAACAAGGGATCCAGTTAGTGGCATGGGATGGACCCTTTCGGATTCTCGTGGTATATTGTTCTTATTTAGGCCTAAAAGGAAGTAATAGATGCTTATCCCCTCTCCATGCGGAATTGCATAGACTTCTTTGGGCAAGATAAACAAATCCTATCGGTAAAATTTGAAACTGATTGTTTGGATCTCACGAAGATGGTTAAAAACCAAGGGGATTGGCCAAACTTACAATCATAGTTAGATGTTTTCAATGTTCTTAAGAATAGCTTTAATGTTTTCCATGTAATTAAGTCATTTGGTGTCGGAATGGCTTCCTCTCGAAGTTAGCTTTTACCACACTGTCTTAATTGATGTATGGAGTTTTTTTATGTCAAAACAAAAATATAACAACTTTGGCAACTCCATTATTGTGTTCCTCACAAGAAAGATGTTACCCTTTGAATGAGATAGCAATGCCCTATGTGATTCGTTTGTCTTTTACTCACTGTCTTTTTGCATACTACTTTTATACTTCAAAATTAAAATCATTGTTAGTTAGTTCCCCTTGAAAAGATATGCACTAACATTCGAAGTGCCTCATCTTCTTACTGTTTATGTTATTTGGAGTCACGCTTTAAACGTGATTTATTTATCTTAAACCAACATTATTTAGCTGGTGCCCGAGATAGAGAAACCCACTACTTAAATTATATCCTACCATATGAAGCTTTTTTCTATTAAATTTTAAGTACCATACCACAGTTACAAACGGATATACAATGCCATGCCATTACATACTTTTCAAAGATATCCAGACTTAACCTTGTTTAAACATACTTCAAACTTAAAATGATGTGGACTCTACAATGACAACTTGACAACCCATCGCAAGCACAATGTTACATTCTCATGGTTTTAATATGGTCAAGTTTGGTAGATGATTTTAGATGGTCAAGGCGTTTACTTTTATAAAATAAAAACTTTTTATTGTTTTACTATAAAGAACTGATTTCTTTTTTAAAATTGTAAAAAAAAAAAACTCTACTTTCTCGTTAAAGGTATAACTCCAAATTGGTAAGTCTGGATGTTTCAATCCAAAAATCGGTTCGGCTTTTCCGAATTTTTGATTTTTAAATAATAATATCTAGTTCAAACTTACTAATGCGTGAGAGAGGAGAAATATGCTGCAAAAGATGTTGCACGAGATAAGTACATGAAAGAGCAATCTCTCAAGAGACTAGAGAAGAACATCAACGAGATGATGGAAGCAAGGTTGGTTAGTGCAGCTAGATAGATTTTGCAAAGCTGTTCGAACACCCCCTCAACTGTAAACTTGTTAACAAAAAAAAAAAACCATATCTTTTACATGTTTTAAAGGATTTCAATTAAAGATTCACAAGATTGTTTTGGCTCTGTTTGTTTCTGGTTTGCTCCTCCCACGGTTATCAAATCTTTTCGCTTTTATCGTGTTTCATCTTGTTGTTGCTGGTTTTGTTGTTGTTAATGGGTTAGTTCCTTTTGTCTATGGGATAGTTGAGGTCATGGTTTTGCTCTCTTTTATCTCGGGGAAGTGCAGGTATTGTCGTGTTGTCTTTGTTAGGATAGAATTCGATTAACCTTTTTCATTTGTTCGTTGAATCTTTGAAGTTAGTCTCCTCACACCACCTTTAGTTTAGATGAATAATATGTTTTCTCCGGTGATATTTTTCTTGATCTGTTCTTGTTTTTGTAAGGCAAACCTCTTATGAGGATGCAAATTAAGTCCTAGATTTAGACTCTTTCGGAAGAAGATTAGGTGTGTAGGAGTTAGATTCTCATTCATTGCTTCTTATTTTTGGGTTCGGGTTATTTCTTTGGGTTTCATCTATCCTCGGTTTTCCTCCGTCTTTGGTTGTAGATCTTTTCAACGGCAGCTTGTGAGTTTGGTAGTTTCGCGTCTATCGTTCTTCTCCAAATTACCCGAAGTTTTTCGAGAACTTCACTTGGCTTTTCTATCTCATCTTGTGTTTTCTGTGTATCAAGTTTTGTTTTTAGGTTTGTCGACTACACGTCCGGATTCTCTAACTTTTGTCTCCGAATTCTCTCTAGTTTATTGTATTAGTGTATGTGTAATACTTTTGGTTATAATAATTTTTTTTAGTGAAAACAAAAAAAGAATTCATTTATTTCTCCCCTTAAATTAAAGGAATCATTCATTCAATGTATATATGAACAAAAACAAATTGTTCATATGCTATTTTTCCTCTCTCTCCTATCTTTATACTATTTTGACCCATTTGAGTGAATGAATTCAAATCCATAAAAATTTGACCTATTTGAGTCAACAAAAAACATCTCCCATTAAAAAAAGGAAAAAAATAGTATCGAACAACTCGAATCGAATGCACCGTTACGATACACCACATTCCAACGTCAATAGTTTTTTTTTTTTTTTTTTAATATATATTTTTCTTTAATGTAATGTAGGAGAAAATAAAAAGGAAGGGCAATTTTGGTTTTAAGAAAGAGGAGGGCAAAAACAAGGCGTTACGCAGCTCCAGAGTTGGTGGTGGTCGAGATCCGGCGTCGTCGGGTTTCCTCCTCCTTCTCCGATGATAATGATGATGAAGATTTCGAGCGGCGTGGTCGCTTCTGTCATTGCCTTCTTCTCCACGGCTGCTCTCTCTTCTCCCTCCGCTCTTCCTCCAATCTCCCCCAAGGTTTCCTCTTTTTTAACACTTGCGATTACAGATCTGCTCTTATCGAATTTTTGCTCATTGAAATGAATGCGCAGGGCTTGGAATCGAGGAACACGGTTCGGTCGGAGAAATTCGAGCCGAGGTTTGATGGGTTGAGGTTCATAGAGACGCTGGTCACAGCACACAGATAGATTCATCAACATCACTTGGGTGGCGCAAAAGCTTTGACACAAAGCGTGAGTGCGTCACTTGGGTCTTTACCATTCATCTTGTCTTCTATTTACAAAGTTCTTTCTTTTACATTGTGTATTGAGGATTCAACATTCTTTGTTGCCCCTTTGCTTCAAGGGATGCTACAATTGAGACTTGAGAGCAATCGTCTGAATTACTTCATATTATTGCCGATTGTATTTTAGACAAACATATGTATGGAGCTGGTAGATTTATTTGTTAGTAGTATGGGTAAAAAGAGCAATCAAGGTCATAAAGCTAGGAGGATTCAGTCAATCTCGTTTAGTTGATTGTATTGAAAATAGAGTGGGAAGAATTAGAATGGCATATGTTTGGTTGAAGTTTGACATTCAAACAGGCATGTTGAAAGACAAAGAGCCGAGACTTATTAGTTGGTATCTTTCTCCATGTAGCTGTCCTAAATACCCAGCAAGTGTTGCTGTAATGAGAGCATAAAGAGAAGAAGACAAGAATGATCTGTCATGGGAAGTGAGAATCCGAGAGCAAGCAAATGGCAATTAAAACAAGAAAGATGCTCTCTCTCTCTCACACTCACTCTGCTCCAGAGACACTGACTTCCAGCTCATCCAAACCAACATTACTCTCTCTCTCTCTTCCTTTTTCATCGGTATTTCATTATTACTGTTTGTTTACTTTGAAATTTAGTGAATCCTAACGCTCTGGCCCCATCCCTGCCTCCTCTATCATCTTCCTACAACCACTCACTACCTCTCTCTCTCTCTACTCTCTCTACTCACTTCAATCCATGGCGTCTTTCTTCTCTCTGTTGTGCGTTGCTCTCTTCTCTCTTCCTCTCATCGTCTCCTCCATTGGCATCAACTACGGCCAGGTTGCCAACAACCTTCCTCCTCCGAAGAACGTCATCCCTCTCCTCAAGTCCGTCGGCGCCACCAAAGTCAAGCTCTATGACGCCGATCCACAAGCTCTCCGTGCCTTCTCCGGCTCCGGCTTCGACCTCACAGTCGCCCTCGGCAACGAGTACCTGGCCCAGATGAAAGACTCCGACAAAGCCCGTGATTGGGTGAAGCAGAATGTCCAGGCTTACCTCCCGGGCACCAAGATCGTGGCCATCGTGGTCGGCAACGAAGTCCTCACCTCAAATCAGTCAGCTCTCACGGCCGCCCTCTTCCCGGCGATGCAGAGCATCCACGCCGCTCTTGTGGATTGCGGCCTGAACAAGCAGATCTTCGTGACGACGGCGCACTCACTGGCCATCCTGGACGTCTCATACCCTCCTTCCGCCACCTCCTTCCGCCGCGACCTCCTGGGATCTCTCACTCCCATCTTGGACTTCCACGTCAAGACTGGCTCCCCTATCCTCATCAACGCCTACCCTTTCTTCGCCTACGAGGTGAATCCCAAACACGTCTCTCTCGACTTCGTCCTCTTCCAACCAAACCAGGGCTTCACCGATCCTGGCTCCAATTTCCACTACGACAACATGCTCTTCGCACAGGTCGACGCCGTCTACCACGCCCTTGACGCCGTCGGCATCAGCTACAAGAAAGTCCCCATTGTCGTCTCCGAGACGGGATGGCCCTCCAACGGCGACCCGCAGGAGGTGGGAGCCACCTGTGACAATGCCCGCAAGTACAACGGGAATCTGATCAAGATGATGATGAGTAAGAAGATGAGGACGCCCATTCGACCTGACTGCGATCTCACAATCTTCGTCTTCGCTCTCTTCAACGAGAACATGAAGCCTGGACCTACCTCCGAGAGGAACTACGGTCTCTTCAACCCTGACGGAACTCCGGTTTACTCCCTTGGGATCAAGACCTCCTCTGCTGGCACAAAAAATTCCACTGGTGGAGGTGGTAGCCGCAGCGGCGGTAACACCGGTGGCTCATCCGGTGGTGGTGGCATCTACACGCCGGGGATCACGGAGAACCCTTCACCGGATTATATGTCCATTTCCTCCGCCGGGGTAAAGTTTCTGACTTCACACTTGATTTGTTGTTTTACTTTGCCAATTTTGCTTCTGCCATTCTCTTAGACATTTAAGGCCGACTGGGTGCTTAAAGCTAACTTGCTTGCTTAATATCTAGTCTATTGCGGTTAAGTTAGTGACTTTCGGTTAAAGTTGGAATCTTTTTCTAGACTTGACAAACTGTGACTGTGAAAAAGGTCGAACTCGGTGACAATGTGTTTTGTATTGCCTATCCTATCACGTGGAGATGACTCTTGTCTGCTCACTTTTGTCTGAAATATCATTGAGACTGAGTGCCTCTCTTTTTGACTTGTTGACCTTGTTTAAAAAAAAAAAAAAAAAAAAAGGGGGGAGGGACATAGGCACAGCTTGTTTTTGGTGGTTGTTGACGTTTTGCAGGGAAAAGGCAGATTCGTTGAGTGTGTGTTCTTCTTCCTCTTGCTTTGCATCATCAAGCTTCGGCTGTAAAAGCTACCCACTAGATCTCGGCTTTGTACTTTTTAACGGGTGGTGATGACGTGAAATAGCCCCAAATTTAATTTAATTAGATTGTGTTGGTGTTTGGCCGGAGGCGTCTTTCGTGGATTTAGAAACTCACTATCTTTGTTGTGCCTACCTCCTCCTCTCTCCAACTCCTTTTTTTTCCTTTTCATCCTTCTTTTCTCTTTTGGTCTCTGACCTTGTTGAAGCATAGATATTTAAATAATGAAAGCTTAGTTGATTAGATTTTTCATTTTTCTAAGATGATGATGATCCTAACTTGAAGACATTTGAGACATGTCAGCTACACTTTTAATGTCTTCAAGTTATGATCATCAAAGGTCATCATCTTTGGCACAAGCAACAAGTGCTATTTTTTTGGTTTAAAGGGAAAAAAAAAAACATGTGTATGTCTTTCAGTAAATCACCTCGCCATGAAGACGCCTCATTTCCTCAAAAACTTTTTATGTTTATGTGACCAATCAATCTATGGTCCACCAACTATTCAATGCAATCTCTTCCACCTCAAACCAACCATACACTATACCAATTCTTTCGTACTGTCACTTCGGACAAAGATATAACTACAGATCCAACAAGGTAATAAGGCATATGTGTGCACGAAGTTTGCCTACTTTCAAGCTGCGTGCTTGCTTAACCAACTTTTCTGATCAGCCATTTTGTCCATCATATGAAAAGCAGAGACTCAGCATAAGTATAAAAGCACCAAGCGTTTTATGTTACCAGTAATACACAATACTATGCAATGGATAAGACATTCATCAGAGCCTATATATAAGTGTCCTACAACTCAAGTAAACAAAACAGGTATTGCATTCTAAGAAAGATAAACATAAGAAGAAAAAGAACCAGAGAAGAGAAACCGGTTTACCAGATAGCTCCTGATAATGATCCGGTTTGTCAACCAAAGTATGTTTCTTTACTGACTGAATCACACGATTTCCCAGTGATGACTTACAGTTCAAACTCGTCTTCAAGCTTCAGCGCCTCGGCTGCAGCCTCTTCTTCCTCATCATCAACAACAAAGTATGGGTTATGCACCTCTGGCCTGAACTTGTAGCCAGTAAAGAGATAGAATGCAAGTGTGGCCAACTCGCTGGCAACAACACTAGTCCACATATACTTGTAAGAGGTAATGGTCTCCAGTGCATACACGACAACGCGGGTAAAGTAGATATAGCAGATAACCACAATGTAGTAGTGCCTAAACAGAGTTAACTTAACCAGGTTCACAGCAGCCTTCCCGTCGGTCTTGGCCGCCTCGCGCAAGTTTTTGATGGACCACACAATGGGAAACAGAACAGCGCAGCAACAGACCACATCAACAAGCAAAAAGATCTGTTTCCATGTGACCCAGTCTTGGCCATATGGCCCCGTCTCATCGATGACGACCTGGGCAAAGTTAGCGACAACCTGGAGGGGAATGACAATCATCAGGACCTTCTTCTCCTTGTCCTGCAAGTAGGGCTTCAAGAAGGACCAACCCGTTCCGATCAAGACGATGAGGGTGAAAAGAGTGATACCCTTGAGGAAATTGAAGATGTAGAACAAGACATCCCAGCCATGAGCGTTTCCGGTTTTCTTAATATAGGATTTATCCTCAGCCTCACAGAGAAGGTTCAAAGCTTTCAAGATAACAACGCCCAACATGAAGAAATGGATGGCGAAAACGGTGAGGCGTTTCCTGTAGAGAAGGTAGATCCATGTGGCAGCGAGAGAGAAATAGATGACAGAGAAGAGGAAATAGACCTTAGGAAGGACGGTTCTTCCGGCGGAGAGGTAGTCACGGCCGCCCTTCTTACCTTCGAGGTTGTACATGGCGGATCGGACGTCCATGGAGACTTTGACCTGCTGGAGACAGTTGGCAAAGACGAGGGAGTACTGATCTGCGTCGTTCTCGGTGAAGACGGTGGAGAAGGTGGTCTTGTCGGCGGCCTTGAGATTGTTGAAGGTGAAGACATGCTTAACGAGATCCGACTGGAGGGCGCAGGTGATCTCCTCTTCCTCGAGCTGCTGGATGACGTGAACCCAAGCGTCCCTGGTGCAGAGGAAGAAGCCGACCTTGGAGAGATCGAGGTTGGGATTGTTGTTGGAAAGCGAGATCTTGGAGGCGTCGAGCTCGAGGCGACCGGAGTGAGTGAAACCGAATTCGTCCAAGGGGATGATGGGTCGGTCATCGGATCGGATCTCTGATTTGCGGATCTCAGCAAAGGCTACGGAGAGGAAGAGAACAAGGACAAGGATCGATGAGAAGCCAGAAGAGAGATCCATGGAGGAAGGAGAGAGCTGCTTAGGGTTTCGTTTCGATCTCGATCTCGATCTCAATCTCAATCTCAATCTCAGATCCCAATTAATTCATTTACTCCACAACAAAAGAGATTTGGACCCAACTTTTCTTCCGCTCGAAACGGTTGAATTACCAAATTAATTAATTAATTTTTTTTTTTTTTTCTGTTTGATTAGCAACAAGGACAAGAGAACCAATTCCCTTGGTCATTAATTAAGGGATTTTTTCAAAGAGTTACATCAAATTACATTATTATATGATGTCATTAAACCAACACCTCCTCGCTCATCTTAGGTTGCTCCAAAAGCATAATCTATGAGTATGATTACACATTCAAAATTTCAGTTTTTGTTTCTACTACTTATTTTTCTTTGTTTCTGAATAAACAATCATAATCCTTAACGTTTCTTATTTTTTGAATCTCCAATCTTTGGACCGTTGGGTAGGAGGAATGAGGATATTCGTGGTCCACATGAAATCACTTTTCTCTGTCAAGCGATAATCTTTTATTTTATTTGAATGTTTGGTCCGGCAATATAATCGTTTAATCAACCTGATTGCCTAAATGTATATCTATCTTTTTTTTTTGGACATCGAAATGTACGAATAAGGAATAAAGAGATTGGTCGTACAACACCTCGTTGTCTTTGAAAAATCGAAGTAAACGCCATGCCGTTTCACTTGTTATTTTATGAAGAATTGAAGTAAACGCCATGCCGTTTCACTTGTTTCCTACCTTGGCTTATATAAACCGCGTTCTTCTCTTAACGTTTTCCCAAGACCCAAACACTCGCGACTTCTCCTCAAGACTCAAATTCAAAAACTCTCTCTCTCTGGTTCCATAGCTCACCGTCGCAGATCTATTCCTGCCGGTGTAACTTTTCCCGGCGTAGATATCAGATCTTTCCGATCTGCTCTAGCTGCTACTGTTTTCTCGCCGCAGCCTTCTGGGTTTTCGAAAGGGGCAGTAGAGGACGATGGAGAATCTCATCTCTCTGGTTAACAAGATACAGAGAGCTTGCACGGCTCTCGGAGACCATGGTGACTCTAGCGCCCTACCAACTCTATGGGATTCCTTGCCTGCGATTGCCGTCGTTGGTGGTCAGGTTTGAATCTCGATCCCCTTCCCCCTGGTCTAATCGGCTATGTGCGTATATATATGCTTCAAGATCCATTTCTCGTTTTGTGACATTTGTTCATTTCTTACCACTCCGAATGGATTTTGAGATTTTCTTGGCCTAAACTTCGTTTTCCTCGATAATTTTTGTCGCCTGTCAACACCCGGATCGTGGAGAACTAGAGTTGAATAGCCTATACTATGTACTATCTTTGCAAGCAATTGGTATTGTGGAAAGTGGACTTGGGTTTGATTTCGCTTTGACTTCGATATTATTGTAACTCGTCGGTCTTAAATCATTTAAGATTTAGTCCCCTGGATACGATTGTTGCGGAGAGGGGTTTCTATATGACTGCGTTGATTTGGTTTTTATAATCACTCATTCGATTACACTTTTAGGCAGCCCTAAGTTTATGTAGTATCCTTGTTGTGTGTCAACAGAGCTCAGGGAAGTCTTCAGTCCTGGAGAGCATCGTCGGAAAGGACTTTTTACCCCGTGGATCTGGTAAGCACAGTGTTAACACTTAACAATACTTGCCTCGTTTTAAATTTAAATTGCTTATTTCCTTGTGTAATGAATAAAAAATGTGTTTGCGGAAACTGTTTCTAGGCATCGTTACTCGAAGGCCCCTTGTCTTACAGTTGCAAAAGATTGATGATGGAACCCGGGAGTACGCAGAGTTTCTTCACCTCCCCAGGAAAAGGTTCACCGATTTTGGTGGGTTCAGCTGTCTCATTTGCAGTTACAAGCTTCACCTTCTCCTATATTGCACATTTCATTGATTTTGCTTACTTCAATCACCTCTATAGCTGCTGTGAGGAAGGAGATTCAAGATGAGACTGACAGAGAGACTGGACGCAGCAAGGCGATTTCTAGTGTTCCCATTCACCTTAGCATATACTCTCCCAATGGTTAAGATAGAACTCAAAATCTCATTCTAAACTTAATCGCCTTGAATGGCCCTAATTGAATTTGCTTTTTTCCCCGGAATGTCATTTTCTAAACTTTTCTCCTCTTTGCTATGTGCGCAGTTGTCAACTTGACACTGATTGATCTTCCAGGGCTTACAAAAGTTGCTGTCGGTAAGTTACATTATCTGCTATAAGTGCTGGAACAGTAGAGCAAGGAGTTTAGGTCTATTTCTTTAGCGCTTGAGCATAAGGCAGTAGACTGTATTCTCTACCATAGATAGTTTAAGCATGACACGAAAAATTTCTTTTGGTTGATGCAGAGGGACAATCTGAAAGTATAGTGAAGGACATTGAAAACATGGTTCGGTCCTACATTGAAAAGGTAAAGAAAATCCTTATTCGCAGACCCTTTAATGTTATATCGACAGCTTATAGCCAGTTTAATTTAGGTAGGGTAATGCGTAACTATTCTCCCTACATTCTTTTTTTCTCTGTAGAGCAAACGAGTTGACATTATTCTGTTTTATGTTTAATCAAATTTCCTTATAGCCCAACTGCATTATTTTGGCAATTTCACCTGCAAACCAAGATCTTGCTACCTCAGATGCAATTAAAATTTCCCGTGAGGTTGATCCATCGGGTAAGCGTTTTGCAAACCATTCATTTTGCTATAAAAAAAACCCAACACGTTTTGTCTCTTATACTCTTTGTGATCTACACAGGGGAGAGAACATTTGGTGTCTTGACCAAGATTGATCTTATGGATAAGGGGACCGATGCAGTGGAAGTAAGCTGCCTTACCAAATAATAGAATAACTGTATTATAAGCTGCAATTACTGTGAAAACGTATTGGAAATGCAGAATGTTTTTTCTGTAAATAGACGTATGATATGACTATTTTTGTAGTAATAAAATACAGATGTTTCCTCATTAATGTTTACTGTGTGCACTGCTACTTACCAAATGATGTTTTTTTTTGCTCAGATTCTGGAAGGGAAATCTTTTAAACTCAAATATCCATGGGTTGGTGTTGTCAACCGCTCCCAAGCAGATATTAACAAGAATGTCGACATGATTGCGGCTCGGAGAAGAGAGAGGGAGTACTTTTCCAATACTACAGAGTATAGGCACCTTGCACATAAAATGGGTTCCGAGCATTTGGCAAAGATGCTCTCTAAGGTAAGTGCTTTCACATGGATTGATGTAGTTTTCTTCACCAGGGTCATAAGAAATTAGAATAATAATAAACGCATTTATAAATTTGTTAAGACTGGTAAATAGGAGTTACTTTGGCAATACTCAACATGTTTCTCTGTATACAACTGACTAACTGCAACACTTATTTTTTTTTTTTGCATAGCATCTAGAACATGTGATCAAGTCGAGAATTCCAGGCATCCAGTCGCTTATTAACAAAACAGTATTAGAGCTGGAAACTGAACTAAGTCGCCTTGGAAAGCCTATTGCAGCTGATGCAGGGGTAAGATTGTGCATTATTTGGTCTTTGATTGTATTCTTAGTTATCAAGATTTACTTACACTTTTGGCGCAGGGGAAGTTGTACTCAATAATGGAGATATGTCGGCTTTTTGATCAAATATTCAAGGAGCATCTTGATGGAGTGTACGTTTTGACCACTTTTGCTGCTAATGTTTAAAAATTAAACCATGGGTTGTGATAGTGTCTGAGTTGATATTTTTAGTCTAAATCATTTTAAAAATTATCAAAAAATATATATAATTCTGAGCCTATGGTTGACTCTACACAGGCGTGCTGGAGGTGAGAAGGTGTATAACGTGTTTGATAACCAGCTTCCGGCGGCTCTGAAGAGACTTCAGTTTGACAAGCAGCTAGCAATGGACAACATCCGCAAGCTGGTCACTGAGGCTGACGGTTACCAGCCTCACTTGATTGCTCCTGAGCAAGGTTACCGCCGTCTTATTGAGTCTTCTATTGTCTCCATCCGAGGCCCTGCTGAAGCATCTGTTGACACTGTACCAACTCTTACTTGCATCTATAAAACAAAATGAATCAGTAACCAAGAAAAAAAGCAATAAGCTTCTCCCATGTTTTTTTGTTTGTGGTTATAATATTACTAGGTTCATGCGATCTTGAAGGATCTGGTTCACAAGTCTGTGAATGAGACAGTGGTACGTTCTCTTCTTCTTTTAGTAATATAGATATATCTCAAACGACTTATTACTTTGTCCAATGTTGTAGACGGCTTGAACATGTGCAGGAACTAAAGCAATACCCAGCTCTAAGAGTGGAGGTGACAAACGCAGCCATAGAGTCGCTGGACAAAATGCGAGAGGGAAGTAAGAAAGCGACACTTCAGCTGGTGGACATGGAGTGCAGTTACCTCACTGTTGATTTCTTCAGGAAGCTTCCCCAGGATGTTGAGAAGGGTGGTAACCCCACGCACTCCATTTTCGACCGCTACAACGATTCCTATCTCAGACGAATTGGTAAGTTAAAGCGTATATCTATCTATATATGGTGCGGTATATATATATATGCCTTCCTCACACACGTTTTACGTTTGGCAACAGGATCCAATGTTCTGTCATACGTGAACATGGTCTGTGCTGGCCTGCGGAATTCAATCCCCAAGTCCATCGTCTACTGCCAAGTTCGAGAAGCCAAGCGCAGCCTGCTCGACCATTTCTTTGCTGAGCTCGGTACCATGGATGTAAGTTCTCTCCTGCCTTAGTCTTAACGTAAAGAAGTGTTTCATCTGGGTAAACACTGACTGAAAAAAGGTGGTGAGTTCCAACAGATGAAGAGGCTGTCGTCGTTGTTGAACGAAGATCCAGCGATCATGGAGAGGCGCAGCGCCATATCTAAGCGGCTGGAGTTGTACCGAGCGGCCCAATCGGAGATTGACGCTGTCGCTTGGTCCAAGTGAAAGCGGCAGCATCACAGGCGGGAAGAGGGATTTAGGTTGTGTAAGATTTATAAGATGGTCTTCCTTCCATGCATGCGGGTGTGGTTTCATCACACTGTTTATTCTGCGTATTTGTTTGTGGCCATCACCCGATATACTTGAGGTTGAACATATGTCGTCCATATTACTTGTTATTTTGGTGTGATACTCTATTTCTTTTGGTTCTATTCGGGTTCAAACGAAATTGGGGTTAGTAGTGTGTCCGGGTAGAAAGGAAAGAGAGAACAAAAAACAAATAAAAAGAGGATTGATGTTTAATTAAGGCCCATAACTGCGAGTGAAGACAAACGCAACAGACGTCGTTTCGTCATTACATTATACTAGTATTTATACACAGCAAACAAGAAGAGTAAGACAAACGCAACACACGTCGTTTTGTCTCACTAGACGACGTCGTTTAGGTCAGCTATCCAACAACAGAAGGAGGAGAAATTTTGCGGGAGAGAGAAGAACACATGTTGTTTGTTGCTTAGGTATTCTTCTTACGATCTATCTTTTGCCCCTTGGTGAAATTGTTCTTGGTTCTATCTTCAATCGAGTTATTAAGCTAGGGTTAGGATTTTGGAAGATCGATTTGCTGGATGGGATGTGAGATGTCTTTGTTCCGATTTGGGAAGATCAAGATTTGACTTTTGACTTTTCTTTTTAGGAACGACCGATCATAACTTGTTTTCCGCAATGGCCTCTGAATCTGATAGAGAAGAGTTTAGCCTGTGTGGACCCTCACACCTCACAAGTGTTGATTGGTATGATGTCGAATTCAAGTTTCATTTTTCTCTTGTTTGTTTCTTTTCTTGCTGACATTGTCTTTTGTTTTCAGGGCAAACGAACATCACCAGCGTTGTGTAGCAGCTTGCTTGGTTCAAGGAATATACATTGTTGAGCTTGACCGTCAGCTTAAACGTGATGGCTCTGAAGCTCTTGGATCTCCATGGTGGGCTTCCTTCAACTTCAAGCTCATCCGTCACCTTATTGACGATGCCGACTTGTCCATCTTTGGCGGCATCTATGAATTCAAACCCCCACAAGCAGACACCGTCGACGACTCTGGAGCTCCGCGGTATGTCATAGCCTTTAGGGGCACCCTGACTAAACCGGACTCGATATCCCGTGACGTGGAGTTGGACATCCACATCATCCGGAACGGGCTCCACCGGACATCCCGTTTTGAGATGGCGATGGAAGCCGTGAGAAGCATGGCTGCTTCTGTGGGGGCCTCAAGCCTCTGGCTAACAGGGCATTCTATGGGTGCAGCGATGGGGCTTCTGGCTGGCAAAACAATGGCAAGGACTGGAATTCACATCAAAGCCTTCTTGTTCAACCCTCCATTTGTGTCTCCCCCAATCGAGAGGATAGCAAACGAAAGGGTTAGGCACGGGATTAGAATGGCGGGGAGCATCATCACAGCAGGGCTGGCTCTCTCAAGAACCCTCAAACAAACACAGCAGCAGCAGCAGCAGCAGCAGCAGCAGCAACTGCAACTAGAAAGCTCGGCACTATCTTCGTGGCTCCCAGACATACACGTAAATCCAGGGGACCATCTATGTGCGGAGTACATAGGGTTCTTTGAGCACCGGGCAACAATGGAGCAGATTGGGTATGGAGCCGGGCTGGTGGAGCGGATGGCGATGCAGCATTCCTTGGGAGGTCTGGTGATGGATGCGATGGGAGTGAAGAAGGCAGTGGAAGTAGAAGAGCCGGTTCACGTCATACCATCTGCAAACCTAATAGTAAACCGGACCACCACTTCCCAACAAGATTACAAGGAAGCACATGGGATACACCAATGGTGGAGAGATGACCAAGATTTGGTTTCCCACATTTACTTGTTCAAATAAATAATAAATTAGCTTTTTCCATACCGGACCGGACGGGACCCAACCTAAACCGAAAATGATTTTTCGGTTTTCGATTTGCAATGCGTGTAAGTTGTATTGAATTGATAATGGTTCTTTTTGTGTGGCCCATTCATTATCTTATCATCATCTATCTTTTCAGACTCTCTGCTAGTGTTAAACTCGATGGCGAATTCCATTTCTTCAATCTCTCTACCGCGATGTTTCATCGTCAACAATGGTGGTCACAAACCAAGCCCATGGCTTCATCAGTCGAGCAGTCTCATCCTCAACAACTCATCAAAGCATCATCGTCCACTATCTTCTTCGCCAACTGATGACGACAACGACCTCAGTTTCAGGTGGAAATTAAAAACACCTTTTATAAAAGGAATTGTGTAAATAAATCTAGACTTGTTTCAACAGTGGTTGCAGAGGTTGCGGGAAGGAGGAGAAAGAGAGTGGCTGTAACGGCGACGGGCGGATTCAAGGCGGCATAGCGACTGTCCCTGGTTTCGGCTGGTGGCCCATTAAGGCTTACCGGCCTTGTCCGGCGTTTGTGGAGGCCGGAGGTAGATACCGCCGCATAGGCCAGAGCATGGACGAGGTTGCCTTTGGTCGTGGTGACTCTAAATCCACCACTGATTCCTAGCTAAGGCCTAAGGTATGCATACAATACAATCAAAATTATCAAATCTCTTACAGTCATCATCACCATTCAAAAACGTTTAACTAAAATTTTGAGACAGAACAATGATCTCTTGTGTTGTCGTAGCGAGTGAAACTAAAAAATGACTTGTTTTGTCATTTGTAATTTTGTTATTTGGATTAAGCCCATGTATATCTTGGATTATTATCTTATTTGATAATAATTATTATGTGACGAGGAAGTTGTTTTACAATAAAAAAAAAAAAAAACAAAAACCGGTTCTCTAAACTATATTTTTATTGATGTTTTTTTTGAATAAAACTACTAATGTTAGGATATGAAAAATGAAAATAAAAATAATAGTCAATCTTTATTAGTGAAGAGTAAGCCACTTCACTGATTATTACATTGATTAAAATTAAAAAGAAAAGAAAAGACAAATACGGATGATATCAAGTGTAGTCGATTGACATGAGATTCCTCAGTTGCATATATAATCATAATGGTTGCTTAGTTGCATGCCTTCCCCTCTCCAGGATAATGGTAGCAGTAGCAAAATTTCTTTGTGTCCCCTTTAAGCATCAGACATTGGCCTTGAAGATAACCATTACCATAACGGCAACGCTCTTTGCACACCGCCTCAGCTTTTGGTTTACTACACGTGTCAGGTGGCGCATACTTGCTTCGAAATTTTCCGCAGTAAATATCTTTCTCAGCATTTGGCATTCCTAAGAAATATCCAAATTCTTTTGGTTATAAATGCATCATTTATTTTTAATTATATCTTAACAGAAACTATAAAATCAGTTATAACACACAACAATTGACGCTTTGGTAAGATTCATATATTATAATATAGATTACCTGTTGAAATCAACAAAATAACAAGGAAGAGGGTGACGGAGCCAACACCATTTACACTCTTGGACATTTTTTTGTTGCTCCTTTTTTCTTATCTTTTGTTGAGATAGAACGATTTAGGTATTTAATGATCTTGTTGTTCTATATAAAGAATTTTTTCTTATCTTCTTGAAGAAAGAAAAAATATTACAAGGTTATCCGTAAAAATTGCATATGAAATCACTAGGAAAAAAGAGCGAGAATAGGAATTCTATGACATTGGTTTTTTTTGTTTTCATCTGAATAATATTTTCATTAGAAAACCAGTCACGGGGATACAACAGGACGGAAAAACAGACCGAGAAAATTTCTCCGGCAGTTCCCCTAGCCCATCAATACAAACCAAAAAAGAGCCATCATGCTACAAAAACCATACGACGCTCAATTCCCCAAAAACAGATCCAAAGGATTTCTTATACACAACTTAAGAAAAATTCTAACAAAACCACACCGAGACTCAAACATAGGAAGAAATCCTCTCAAAGCGGAACACAAAAAAAAGATTTGTTTTGTCATTTGTAATTTTGTTATTTGTTATTTGGATTAAATCCATGTATATCTCAGATATTATTTTATAATATTATGTAACGAGAAAGTTTACACTAAAATAAAAAAACCGATTTTCGAAACTATATTATTATTGATGATTTTTTGAATAAAAATGATGTTGTAGGATATGAAAAATGAAAATCAACTAATAGTCAATCTTTATTAGTGAAGACAACTCCACTGATTATTACATTGATTAAAATTAAAAAGAAAAGAAAAGACATATATTTATTAAGTAGTCGATTTGAACATGCATTTCCATGAGATTCCTTAGTTGCATTTATAATCAAAAAAGAAGCAGTAGCAAAATTTCTTTTTGTCCCCTTTAAGAATGAGACATTTGCCATCAGGAATTCCATCATGATAGCAACTCTCTTTGCACAACGCGTCACCTTTTGGTTTACCACAGTTTTCAGGTGCCGCCAATTTGCTTCGTGTTTTTATACAATAAGGATCTTTCTGAGCATTTGGCATTCCTAACAAATATCCAAATTATTTTTTTATAAATACATCATTTATTTTTATTTAGATCTTAATAGAAACTATATAATCAATCATAACACACAACAATTGACGCTTTGGTGGGATTCATATTCATATATTATAATATTCACTTACCTATCGAAATCAACAAAATAACAAGGAAAAGAATGACGGAACCAACACCATTTGCACCCTTGGACATTTTTCTGTCTTTCTTTTTGCTCCTTTTTTCCTTTTCTTAATTTTGGTTAGATAGATAGATTTATGTATTTAATCATCTTGCTTATTATTCTATATAAATAATTTTTTTTCTTCTAAAAATTACAAGGTTATCCGTAAATAGTGCATATGGAATACTAGAAAAAAGGAGAGAGCATAGGAATCGTATGATCTCATATTTCTCCCATTTGATCACTCATTTTAATAAAAAATTAAGTAAAAATGTATTATTTTTTAATTCGCAAAAATCTATTATATAAAAGTTGGGTGTGCCTCACAAAGATTTGACACCTCAGCACCCCCTTCTTTTGACACATCACTCTCACAAAAACTATTCTATTTAATACTTAAGCTTGGTTAAAAAAAAAAAATCTCATTAATCTTCTTCCCCCATCGATGCCTCCAAATCCGTATAAACAATAAATATCTCTACGCATACCAAAACAACCTCACCATTGAATTATTGACTAGAAAAATCAACAACAAAGAAAGCTTTTACCTTTTAATATTCCATTGCTATATTAGAACAGTAAACCATCGAACAAAAGGGGACGACAAAGAATTTTATTTTTAACATAGTTTTATGATCTTGAGTACTTGACTTTTCATTTCACTTTCATTTGAACAACCTGGCCGAATTCCTCTTTTTCTCTATTACTTCTTCGTCTAACGTGACTTTCTTCGTATGATGGGATTATGGCTTTGTTTTCACTCTAGCCATCGTTTATAATTTCAGGTAATTAAATTTTGTCACAAATTCGTATGATTATTCATGCATTAGTTTCAAGCCTCATTTCTATCACATTCATAGTAGAAAATGTAACAACAAAAATATTTTATGAAATCTTAGTATTTATCAAATATAGTAAATTATGATTGTGTGGGCTAAATATCGTTCTATTATTTAGAAAACTTAGCAATATTTAACAAACATGATAGATTATAATTGTGTGGGTTAAATATTATCCTATTATCTAGAAAGAAAAAAAATCACAAGTTTATCAGTAAAGAGTGCATATAAAACACTAAAAAAAAAAGAGTATAGGAATTCTATTACCTCGTATTTCTACAATTTGTTACTCTTTTTAATATATGAAAAAAACTGTTTTTTTAATTCGTAAAAATATTATATAAATTCTTAATAGTATTTAACAGATATGAAATATTACAATTGTGAGGGTTAAATATTATCCTATCATTTAAAAAAAAAAAATCATTTTTAGCATTGTGATAGTTAAATTATGTTTGTTAAATTATTTTTGGTTCTTTGCGTTTCTCTGGTTTTTTTGTGTTGTCCTTGTTTGGAGTTAGTTTAGGTCTCTTTCTTGGGTTTGTCGGTAATTTGCTGTGGAGGCATTTACTAGCCTTTTCCGGTGTTCTTTCAGAGCTCGGGTCTTGGTTTAAGATGAACCAGTTGATTCTGTCTTCTTCTTTTCTTTTGTGAGGAAGTGGCCTCTCTCTTGTCTGTAGATGGCTGAGTTTGGCTTGTGAGTGTCTGCGTGTACGATAAGTTGGTCATCTTTGATATTTTTCCAAGCGGAGGTCAAGGTTTTTTACCTTGAGCCTAAGTCTCTTTTCTGCTTTGCCTTCATGGTAAGGGCTCCTATGTGTGGTATCGCTCCTCTGTTCCTCCTCGTTTCTGCGTGCCTATGTTTCTGTGTTGTTGTTGGTAGAACTCGTTGTTGGTGGAGCTCGTTGTTGGTCTTTCTTCGGTTTTTAGTTCCATCTCGCAGCTCTTGTCTTTTGGTGCAGCTTCGGTATCTCCGAGGACCGAGGTTCTTTGAGAAAGTTGAAGCGTTTCAGGTTTTCGATCGATTTTGGGCTCCGGGACTAGAGCATCTTTTTTGGATTATCCGTCTCTTTTGCTTTGATGGTTTGTCTTAGACTTTCGGTTTTAGTTTTCTTTAAACTTGTTTCTCTATTTTGGGCTTGTGGATCCGAAGATTTATAGTTTGTCCGCCGACTTTGTCTTATTGTTTTGTTGAAACTGTTTGCTAAACTTATTAATACTAATGATGACCAAAAAAAATTTCTCTAACTTTTCTGTATAAAAGTTACCTTTTATTTTTTTTTTCGTCAAAAAAGTTTTACCTTTCGGAAGTGTTTCTCAAAGAAAATTACAAACCCACCAACGGACATTGAAATCAAAGGTAACAAACCTACATTTTGACCACAAGAGAAAAAACGGACTTTTAGGATAGAGAAACACATCACATGGGTGATTGAATTGTTTGATATGTTTGCCACGTGCGTAAACTCTTGCCATTTTTTCACAAAATTATATATTATCTAAGTACATTCCCAATTTTCGTGTAGCTGTAAACATCAATGACCAATGCCAACCCATTTATTTACTACTCTTTCAATACAATACAACAAGCTACGATCTAGTCTTGGCTTGCAATTTGTAAACTGAAACTATAATATAAATTTGTAATCTGAAACTATAATATAAATTTGTAATCAAATGACCAATATATTTGGTATATAATTATTATATTTTCTTTCGTATGGTGTAGAATTATTATTATTATAAGTAATTTGGTTTGTCAATATCCAGAGGAATGCAAAGAAAGAAATATTATCCTAAAAACGAAGAAATAACCAAACTAATATGGTATGGAGACACATGATGGACCAAAAGAAAATCTGGTTGTGTGCAACTATATAAGATATGATTTAGCAGTAATAATATATAAAGAAAGAGAAAAAAAGAAGAAATTAGAGAATTAAAGATGAGATATTTTATTTTGTTGATGGTGATGGTGATCGTTGAAGTATCTTCAAAATCTGATATTAGAGATTCGTCAAGTTTTGAGATGTCAACCGAAAGCAGCATCATATCTCCTAAAAGAAATTTCGAGCTTGGTATCTTCAAACCGGGACCAAGTTCGCATTGGTATATGGGGATTTGGCACCGGAGGTTTCCAAGGGAAGTGGTATGGGTTGCGAACAGAGAGAGCCCACTGTCAAAGCCCATGGGAACCCTCCAAATCCGGGAGCCCAACCTCGTCCTCCTCGATCAACATGGTAAACCTGTCTGGTCGACCAATGTGCTCGACAACGGGAATCTAGTAATGAGAAGCTCCGACAACGGCTCATCAGATGGGTTTTCGTGGCAGAGCTTTGACTATCCCACAGATACTCTAGTCTCTGAAAGGAGCCCCGAGTTTTAGGAGCGATCCGTGGAACACTAGAAATGACGTAGAAGAGGAAATTAGGAATTTAACATACTCGAGATTCATCTTTACCGTCACCGATGAGGAGGTCACATTTTCGTTTATTTTAAAAAATGACATTTTCTTCTCAGAATCGGTCGACGTGGATTCCTAAGCCGAAACATGCGTGGAAACGGATAGAGCGCATGTTACCACGCGACACTTGCGGGTCCTACCATAGGTGTGGTGCAAACGGTCTTTGTGACACTAACAGCTCACCAAACTGCATTTGCCTTCAAGGGTTTAAACCGAAAGACCCAGAGGCTTGGCAGTTGCATGACTGGACGGGTGGGTGTGTGACCAAGAAACCGTTGAACTGCTCCGTTGAAGGGTTTCTGAATCTCACAACAATGAAGTTGCCCGAAACAGCATCGTCTACTGTGGACAGGACAATCCATTTGCAAGAGTGCAAGGAAAAGTGCCTTAGAAACTGCAGTTGCACAGCCTATGCAAACACGGATATGCGAAACGGCGGCTCAGGTTGTGTGATTTGGCTCGGAGAGCTCCTCGATCTCCGGAAGAACATATTTGCCGGGCAAGATCTTTTTGTTAGATCGGTAGCCACTGATGCTATCGGTTTGTTTCTCTCTCCTCGAATTCATCCTTCTTTCTCGACTCTCCTCTGTTTTAAGATTAGGATATAGATAGAAACCTGAATATAACTTTTGACCCTTTTACTTGTTTCTTTAGTGGCTGGAAATAAGAAGAAAACTGAAAACAACATGTTGTTGATCGTTGGAGCCGGCGTTGTGCTTCTTCTTCTACTTATAGGTTTCGTCATTTTCTTCTTTTGGAAAAGAAACAAGAGGCCGACCAGAGCAAAAACGCCACCAAGGCCTATTGGTATAGTTTTCTTGCACCTAGTTAAGTTTATATTCTTCCTTTTGTCTATCTAAGAGAGAAACTCAACTTTCTTTTTCCTATGATCCATCGTTATAGGAGGTTTACAATGTGCACCATTGGCGCTGGTCGACGTTGCCGCGGCCACCGACAACTTTGCCCATTCCAACAAGATAGGGCAAGGTGGGTACGGTATTGTTTACAAGGTATAAACCGCTCTATAGCAAATGAATCTGTCACTGGGATTCCGTTTTAAAATACGTACGTGGTAACAGGGAACCTTACTTAACGGGCAATCCATCGCAGCTAAGAGGCTGTTAAAGAGGTCAGATCAAGGGATCGGAGGTTTCACCAACGAGGTGGAACTCATTGGACGCGTGCAGCACATTAACCTAGTCCATTTGTTCGCCTATTGCTTCGAGGGTGAGGAGATGATACTAATCTATGAATTTTTGGACAACTCCAGTTTGGATGCTTTTATATTTGGTTAGTGCCTCTGTTTTTAGCATACTAAATTTCAATCTTGTTAGTAAATTATACTGACTAGTTATTTGATCATTTACCTAGACAAAACCCAAAGCTTTAAGCTAAACTGGACCACGAGAATGCTGATAACACATGGAATTGCTCGGGGGCTTTTATATCTTCACCAAGATTCTCGGTTTCGGATCATCCACAGAGATCTGAAACCGAGCAACATCTTGCTGGACAAAGATATGGTCCCAAAGATCTCGGATTTCGGGATGGCCAAGCTCTTTGATCCAAGTGGCGGGACACAAGCTAGTACAACGAAGATGGTTGGAACTCGGTAAGCAATCTTTGGATGGAAACTCTTGGCGAAGACTCGGTCACATCTTTGTTTACTTTTTTCGTTATGATGCAGGGGCTATATGTCTCCGGAGTACGCGATAGACGGAATATACTCTGTTAAATCGGATGTTTTCAGCTTTGGAGTCTTGGTTCTTGAGATTATCACGGGGAAGAGAAACACCGAATTCTTCTGCTCGAACGAGGAGAGCCTTCTAAACTATGTAAGTTGGACCAACCAAATTCTTTTTGTGTTTTTGCTTTTTTGTTTGTTTGTATGTGATTGATAAAACGTTTTTTGATGGAACAGATATGGAGGATGTGGAAGGAAGGGAAAGGGCTTGAGATCGTAGATCCGGTGATCGTAGAAACGTCCCCGACAATTCGACCGAACGAGGTTGCAAGATGCATACAGATTGGTCTTTTGTGTGTTCAAGAATGTGCAGAGGACAGACCCGACATGCAACTGGTCCTTTTGATGCTCACAAGCGAGAGAACAGAGATTGATCATCCAAACCCGCCTGGTTATTTCGAGGGTACAAGTACTTATGAGCGTGGTTCCTCATCCACTTGGACGGTGCCCCAAGTAACCAACTCCACCATTGAAGGTCGCTAATCTACGGAAGTAACGGAACTGCCCAGCGATTCAGAATACCTCAAGAATTATTATGAAACTGATTGGTTAAAGTTTCTCACCATGTCTTTTTCTCGCCTGATACCTTGTCAATTTGCTGTTTTCAGTTTCGTTCTTGAAAAAATAATTACGACTAGTAGACATGAAAATGGAGTTGAGTTGATATCATATCTTTCTCCCTAATTTGGGTTTGTACACATGAAACAGTATTGACTTGAGACACAAACAAGTGGAGATCCACACAAAAATAACCCATCTTCTAATTTCCCATATCCTCCTGTAGAAACATATATACTGCTAGTACCAGTTTCTCTCTTGAGACAATTATTTATTAGTAATACTCCTTATATATATCTTTCTTTCTGGATTTAAAAAGTCACCAACCACTAATTTGTGTTCTTGATGGTTATCCGACCGGATTCAAGGGTTTTGCTCAGCAAAAATGTCCAATAGAGAAAGCACCTGCCATTAAAACAGAAGAAAAAAGACTTAAGAGATTGGGATTGAGAGAGAGAGAGAGAGAGAGAGAGGATCTTGTCTTGTGTGTGTAGGTACCTCAGGGACAGTGAGTTCAAGGCGGAACTTAGGGCCGTCGTAGTGATGCAGAATGGGTCGGAAAGAATCTTCTTGGAGGGGCAAGCAGAGTTTCCTGGTAATGGCCCTGACCTGAGCAGGGAATCGAGACTCGCCGGGGCATTTCTTGTCTTGGAAAGCACTGAGCTCAATGTTTGTGCCTCCGAAGCTTGCAGCCTGGTAGATCCCGTGAAGTTGATGAGTGGAGTAGTTGTAGAGGAAGAGAGGAAGCCCCGGAGTTATGGCTCGGACAGAGTCCCTGTATCTGGGGGGCAGTCCGAAAAGCTGTCGTTTAAGATTCTCCTCCATGGTGTCGTTGTTGCAGACGAAGATGTAGCCACCTATGGTCTCGTTTCTTGGAAGGGCCTCTGCTGGAGGAAGAGTCTTAAACCTCTTGTCGAGGTTGTTGGTCTTGTCCTCTTGATTGTGATTGTGATTGTGATTGTGATTCTTCCTGTTCTTCTTCCCTCCTCCTCCTCCTCCTCCTCCTCCTTTGGGGATCTGATCGTCATCGATGATCTTGCTCTTGCTCCCCTGCACGTTGAAGCCATGGCTCGAGTATATGCCCTTGTTGAAATCGCCGTTGAGGGTGGATGGGTTGAGATCGAGGGTGGATTTAGAGCCCACGGGTCCGAAACCACCCGAACCGTTGGAGCTGGGCTTCCAGTTCCAGGTGTCGGAAGTGTTGTTGCTGTTGTGGACGTCCAAGTTTGTACGGAGTTGTTTGTGGACGGAGTTGTTTGTGCTCCAGATGGAGTCGTTCAACGACAGGTTCTGCAGTCTCAGCTGGTCGCTGAACTGCCAAAACGATTGCTGATGATTCTCCATCGAACGAAAGAAAGAAAGCAGATGTTTTTGATTTTGGGTGGTGTGGTAGGTTTGTTTTAAGCAGAGAAATTGGAAAAGTTGTAAGCTTTTGATTGGAACGAGTGTATCGTAATATTAATATACATCCATTAGAAGAAATTTCCAGGAAAGTGACCAAATCCCAAAGGTTGCGTGTGAAGCTGACAAAGTGGATGAGAAAAAATAAATTTTAATTAAGTCCAGAAGAACGTGGCAGATTACGGAGAGGAGAGAGAGAAAGTCTTGTTGTTTGATTTGTCTTAGAGGCTAAGGCTTTGTCGACCAAAAACGCGTTGACCGGAAGCTTCTATTGGGCTGCGTGTCTAAGCCCATTCAGTTTTGTATGGGCCTTCTTCTTCTTCTTCCTCTTTGATGCGATTCATTGCCTTATTTCTGCCTCTGTTTGTCCGTACCCCTGCAATTCTGAAATCTATATGACTTGATCCCTACACTCATAAAGGCAACCATTAAATTGAGTCCGTGAGTCCTGTGTGTATTTGCACAAAAAAAAAAAAAAAAAAAAAAAAAAAAAAAAAAAAAAAAAAA
>OVAY01000073.1:30766-64831 GCA_900406395.1 Kernera saxatilis
AAAAAAAAAAAAAAAAAAAAAAAAAAAAAAAAAAAAAAAAAGAGTCCTGTGTGTGTCCCACTTCTTGTAAATATGTGTGTATATTTTCATCATTTCTTTTTTAATTTTAACAAAGGGACCAGAGATTCAAAATTGTTGACAAGTTGTTTTCTCTTTAATTAACAAAATGTTAAATAAATAATTCTTCTCTACTTTCTGCTCCATTAATTTCCAACTACAATCTCCTCCCAATATTTGTTTTGACTTGTGTGTATTTTATAATGGATCTCATCATTAATGCTCAAATAATTATTTTCACCAAAATAATTGAAAAGAAAAACCTAATATGTGGCCTAAATGCATTTCTCCGGGTCACAAATTAATTAAATAAATCTGTTTATTTTTGGTCCTTAAAAGAAATTTAATTTTGATTCCCCTTGATATAAATTAACATTAAAAAGAACATATTAACTTGTAAAGAACGTATGGAATGTGTTAAAAGAGTGTGCAGTGGCTCCACTTGGATCTCTCTTACTAACTCCATTATCTTCTTCTTCTTCTCCTTCTCTCTCTCTCTCTCTCTCTCTCATCTCATTAAATCGGAACACAAATGGCGAGCTCTACATCTTTAGCCATCGTTCTTCATCAATCTTCCAATCATGACGAACTCTTCATGAAACAGACTCTTCAATTCTCAGAAACTCTCAAGGTTTGATCCTTCCCTCCCCAGCCATAGATTTTGATTTTGACTGGTGTGGTTTTTTTGTCTTCATTCAAGATTTCATCTTTTTTTTTTTTTGATGTTTAAGGATTTAAAGAACTTGCGGAAACAGTTATACTCAGCTGCTGAGTACTTCGAGACATCCTATGGCAAAGAAGAACATAAAGAAACGTAATGATTTCTCTTTCTTGATACTATTTTACAAGTAGTATTGTTGTTTTTCCGAGTGATTTATGAGAGGCAACGAATGATGTCAGGGTGATAGAGACGTTGAAAGAGTATGCAGCCAAGGCAGTAGTGAACACAGTGGATCATCTTGGTTCTGTCTCAGACAAATTCAACTCCTTTCTCTCTGATAACTCAACCCATTTCTCCACCACTCATCTTCGTTTATCTTCTCTCGAACAAGTAAGCAACCACTGAATCTTGAATCTTGAAACTGTGATGAGAACGCATCTCTCACCTCTCGCATTGTGTGTTGTTGTAGAGGATGAAACTATGCAGAGAGTACATGGGGAAGAGTGGGACTTATCAGCATTGCTTTCTCATTCATTCTCCTCACCATCATAAGCGTTACTTCTTCCCTCGTATACCCTTTAACCTGTTGCAAATGGTCCATTCCATCATCATTCAATCTGATCATGTTTTATCATCACATATTCTTGCATACAAGAACAAGGAAGAGGTGAACAAAGAGGCACAAGTTTCTCCGCAGGAGATGACTCACGTCGGTTCAAGAGTGGTAATGAAATCCCTTGTTTTATATATCCGATTAATGTTTCTGTGTTTATATGATATCTGAATCTTTCTCCTCATCTGCCTGAAAGCTGTTCGATCAACAATACTAGAAAACCACCCGAATCCTGCAAGGTACGTAGAATCTTGATTCTCTTCCTCTTCCTCTGTTTCTGTTTCTGGTTTTATTGTTTGTAGTCCGGATTATTGGTTGGCCGAATGCAGGAAAGCTAGCAAGACAGGAAGCTTCTCCTTCTCACCCATCCTACACAACCACATCAGCAACAGAATACCAAGTAGTATTTTTGTTCATCAACTAGAGTTAGACAATCATATTTTCTCTAGTAAAAGTATAAATGTGTGTGAATATTGCAGGTAAAAGAACAAATTCTCCTATGAGATTTCCTCTCTTACGTTCAGGATCTCTACTGAAACGTTCAAGCTCCCCAAGCCAGCCAAGAATACTGGTAGGTATAGCCACTTGCGTATACATAGGCTTCAATTTTTCAACATTTAGTTATGTTGTACTCTGTGTTTTTGTGTGATTATGAAGGCCTTACCGGAACCGCAAAGAGCGATATCTGTGTCGAGAAATACAGAGATAATGGAGCTAAAGCAATCTTCTTTGAGAAAGGGGAAGAAGAGTCTCATGCTCAAGGCACTGATGAGTATGAGCAAGTCCAGGAACTAAATCTCCCCTCTGTGTTTTACATTTATGATGATTTGTACAAAATTATTATTACTGTATGTGAAAAATAAAGAGAGTAATTGCTTTGGGGAATTTCACTGTGAGATGAGTTGCCGGATAAACTGGTTCGGTCCAGTCCGACCGGTCCAATTAAACCAATTTTTTGTGATTCGGCCCAATCCAAGTTAATTAATGAAATTCCCGTCCAAAGACTCAAGAGGAAGAAGCCCATTCGTAACCAACGGCCACGATTACTCCAACACAAGACCAAATCTGATTGGCTGGTGCTGTAGATCGTCGCAAGATCATTGGTCCACGTCATCGTGGATGACATAAGTATATATTTCTGGTGTCTTCCATAAAAAGCGACTACTGCACCATCACCTTCGGGGACTAGAGCTATATAAGCAGCTTCCAAACACCAAAGAAGGAACTGAATAAAAGAAGAGAGAGAGAGAGAGAGAGAGATCCAAAGCGACAAGTATTCGATATGGCTCGCTCGTTCGGAGCTCACGGCACTGTTGTGCTCGCGATCATCTTCTTCGGTGAGTGATTTCTCTATCTCTACGTCTCGATCTAAGTGTCTTGTTGTCTCTCTCAGATTGTTATCTCCTTAGTCTCTTCTAATCGGCTAAATCTCCTCTGCATTCATTGATGTTTGATTTATGGTTTACAATTTTACCATCTTAGGATTAGATCTGATAGTCACGATAGATTCATTTCCTGGGTAATGTGGTGACACAATTAGGTTGGTGGTTTGTGACTAGTTTCTTTTTCTCTCTGGAGATTTGTGTTTTCATTTTGGTAGTTTATTGACGATTGGAATTTATGCTTCAGGATGTTTATTTGCGTTTTCCACTGCTAAAGAAGAGGCCACCAAGTTGGGAACAGTTATAGGGATAGATCTTGGTACCACCTACTCTTGTGTTGGTGTTTACAAGAATGGTCATGTTGAAATCATAGCCAATGACCAAGGAAACCGTATTACACCTTCATGGGTGGGTTTCACCGACTCCGAGAGGCTCATTGGTGAGGCTGCTAAGAACCAGGCGGCTGTTAACCCAGAGAGGACCATCTTCGACGTCAAGAGATTGATCGGGCGAAAGTAAATACATCCTCTTTTTCTTCTTTGTTTCTCTTACCTTGCATTGAATGTTGCTATAATTCCTTTTCTCCTATGCCAGGTTCGAGGACAAAGAGGTCCAAAAGGACAGGAAGCTCGTACCTTACCAGATTGTGAACAAGGATGGCAAGCCATACATTCAAGTCAAGATCAAGGATGGTGAGACCAAGGTTTTCTCTCCTGAGGAGATCAGTGCCATGATTCTGACTAAGATGAAGGAGACAGCTGAAGCATACCTTGGGAAGAAAATCAAGGACGCTGTTGTTACTGTTCCAGGTGAGCTTAACTTAACTAATACTGCTTGGTTTGATGCATGGGTAGTTGATTCAACCTCTTTGTTGTTTTGCTCGGTGCAGCTTACTTCAACGACGCCCAGAGGCAAGCCACAAAGGATGCTGGTGTTATCGCTGGGCTCAATGTTGCTAGAATCATCAACGAACCCACTGCTGCTGCTATTGCCTATGGTCTTGATAAGAAGGGTGGTGAGAAGAACATCCTTGTCTTTGACCTTGGTGGTGGTACCTTTGATGTCAGTGTCTTGACCATTGATAACGGAGTGTTCGAGGTTCTCTCCACAAATGGTGACACTCATTTGGGAGGTAACTTACCCGTGACCACAGATGCATGTTCTGGATTACTTTGGTGTGAGATTCATATTCATATGATGATGTTGGTGCTAACCACCCTCCGTCTGTGTGGTCTTGTGCAGGTGAGGACTTTGACCACAGGATCATGGAGTACTTTATCAAGTTGATCAAGAAGAAGCATCAAAAGGACATCAGCAAGGACAACAAGGCTCTTGGTAAGCTCCGCAGGGAATGTGAGAGGGCAAAGAGAGCTCTTAGTAGCCAGCACCAAGTCCGTGTAGAGATTGAGTCCCTCTTTGACGGTGTTGATTTCTCTGAGCCACTCACCAGAGCTCGTTTCGAGGAGCTGAACAATGACTTGTTCAGGAAGACCATGGGACCCGTGAAGAAAGCCATGGATGATGCTGGTCTACAGAAGAGTCAGATCGATGAGATTGTCCTTGTTGGTGGAAGCACTAGGATCCCAAAGGTTCAGCAGTTGCTGAAGGACTTCTTCGAAGGGAAAGAGCCAAACAAGGGTGTGAACCCCGACGAGGCGGTTGCTTATGGTGCTGCTGTCCAGGGTGGTATTCTGAGCGGAGAAGGCGGTGATGAGACCAAAGATATCCTTCTTCTTGATGTTGCGCCACTCACTTTGGGTATTGAGACCGTGGGAGGAGTGATGACAAAGCTGATTCCGAGGAACACGGTTATTCCAACCAAGAAATCTCAGGTTTTCACGACATACCAAGACCAGCAGACAACCGTGTCCATTCAGGTCTTTGAAGGTGAGCGAAGTCTTACCAAGGACTGCAGGCTGCTCGGGAAATTCGACCTCACCGGAATCCCACCGGCCCCAAGGTTTGTCTTTATACTTTTCTTAGTAAAAGTAATCTTTGAACAAGATGAAAATAATCAATGGTAATACTTTGGCAGAGGAACCCCTCAGATCGAGGTCACATTTGAAGTGGACGCCAACGGTATCCTGAACGTGAAAGCAGAGGACAAGGCGAGTGGTAAATCAGAGAAGATCACAATCACAAACGAGAAGGGTCGTCTGAGCCAGGAAGAGATTGACCGGATGGTGAAGGAGGCAGAGGAGTTTGCAGAGGAAGACAAGAAGGTGAAGGAGAGGATCGACGCAAGGAATAGCCTGGAGACATACGTGTACAACATGAAGAACCAAGTGAGCGACAAGGACAAGCTTGCGGACAAACTGGAGGCGGATGAGAAGGACAAGATAGAAGCAGCGACCAAAGAAGCCTTGGAGTGGCTTGACGAGAACCAGAACTCAGAGAAAGAAGATTACGAGGAGAAGCTCAAGGAAGTGGAGGCAGTGTGTAACCCAATCATCACGGCCGTTTATCAGAGGTCTGGTGGTGCACCAGGTGCAGGAGGAGAATCGGCGACTGAGGAGGAGGATGAGTCTCACGACGAACTCTAGACTGATATGTTGTTGTTTTTTTTATTGTTGTTGATTTGTTAAACCCATTAGAGAGACGTCTTGGTGAAGTTTTGAGGATAAAGAAACACAAGTCCTTTTTCTTTGTATGTTTTTGGTTTTTATGGATCTTTAGGAAAAGGGGATACATCCTTTAATTTAATATAAGTAGTGTCCCTTCTCTATCTTCATCTGATACATTACTCTAACAAAATAACAGAGGACGACAATGACTAGCTCTTCCTGATGCCATATTGGCTTCCAGGTACAGAGGCTTCATATTAAAATGTGTATAACTCGCTCTATCCATCCATCTCGGAGTTTTGTAGCACTCCTGACTGAGGTTCCACTACTACCATAACAAGGCCATCGAAAGAGGTTATGTGTTCATGAAGGTGGCAGAAGAATGAGCAATCTTTACAGCCAATGTCAGTGAAGTCATGGTCGACACAAAGGCAAAAGCTTTGGAGAAGAAAACAAGAACAGGAAAAGGTCAATCACATTCTTGTCTCTTCTGTTGTGACAAATTCAAATCACGGTGAGGAGGGGTGGTATCATAATTCCCAATATTTACCCACATACACACACACACACACACACACACAATAAGTTTCACACGATACATATAGCACCCAAAAGCAAATACACAGCCCCACTTAGCTCATGATCCTAATGTCCATATCTTAAGGCAATGTGAGCTCCAAACAAATAAAAGAATGCTTCACTAGCACACTCTGCTTCTGTCTTTAGACCCGAATTGGTAACCCGTAGTTATGGAACACTTTGATCCTACCGTCCCAAGTAGCTGTCACAATCACAAGCCCCCATAGGTGAGGCGTAGAAGCGTTAACGTTCTGGCACACACTCCTCAAGAGCCTCAGCTTTGATCTGCTGCTGGCTGTAGCTGAAATTGCTGCCGCAGCTGCACTTGCTACTACTCCAAGCTTCTCTTCCGGCCATGTTGTTGCTCCTTTCATTGGAGAGAAACAGTCCATTGGAACCGGGAAATGAGCAATCTTTTTGTCCAAATCCGCAACAAAACTGCAGAAACCGTCTTCCTTCCCCTGGCCTAGCCAAGGTATGGCAACAGACACGTTGTCTGAGAGAAACCCCTCATAAGATCTGATGGTTTTTGGTTTCTGAGAAGAAGCCTTTCTGTTGGGGTGAGAGTAGTCCCAAACATGAATGCCTGAGTCCTCTATTGTTGAGACGATGTGTTTCCCATCTGATGTGAATGAAGCAGAGGTTGGGCTCAGTGTTGCTCGAAGACTTGAAGCTGCCACCAAAATAAGTAACGATAAACAAACTCACAAAAGCATTCACCTATATTAAAGGAAGAGAAGAAACCTGACTAGGACCTTTTTTAAGCTTGCAGATTGTATCCACTCCGCAGATTACTCGGATTTGAGAATCAGCAGAAGTAACCATTACTTTGTCTGAATCACCAGGAAAAAACTGAAAACCCGTGATTCTTTTGCTAGGAACCTTCTTCTTCCCGTGTAGACTGATCTCTCTATCCAGTTGCAGCTGGTTATCTGAGAGGTTCAAAAGATATCAAAACATAGAATTGGTATGTTTGGTAATCCGGAAGTAAACAAAAAAAAACATACCAATTGTATGGTAAAAGCGGCATTCTCCAGTCATAGAACCTACTACCGCACCCTTGGCATCAGGGCGATAGCACACAGCTGTAACAATCTCTCTTATGTCTGTATAGTCAACAACCCGGAAGCGCGAAACATCCCATAGACGGACTTTGCCATCAATCGATCCGCTTATAAAGTAATTGTCATCCACAGGATTGAATGCCACACAAGTCACTGTAAGGAGAAGGAGAAAGAGAGAAAGTGCCTGAGTAGACATACCAAGAAGAGCAGCATCGAAGAAGACAGTTCACAGTTAAAGAAAGAAAACCCACCAAAACTCTTGTGCGAGAAAACTCTCATACATTCATCAGAAGAGCCAACTCGCCACAATCGCACAGTCTCGTCCACTGAGGATGATAGTAGAAACTGCAGCACATTCACAAGTTGTTAGTACCATCATCTCATCTTACCACATTTCCTATAAAACCAGAAGGGTCTGAAAAGTGACTTTACCCCTTTCTCCGACCACGAAAGATCCAAGATTTCACCTAAATGTCCCCGGAACTCATGCTGAGGGGTTTCAGATATACTAAAGACCCTTGAAGGCAATACAGCGCAAGTCGATTCTGACTTCTTCCTCAGTAATCTTCTACTCTTTTCAGTTTTCTCATTCTCAATGTTTAATGGCTCAATCTGTGACTTGTCATTCACTCCAAAGTAAACACAGTTAGAGCTTGAATCAAACTCAGCCACTTCAAACTTATTGTCTGTTCTCTCGTCTTCCGTTATGTTCCACACTCGCACAACACAGTCTTCACCAGCACTGGCTAAGTACTTCCCATCATGAGAAAACTTCATCACTACAATGGATCCATCGTGCGCCGAGAACTCTTGTCCGACGCATAGAGACGAGAGCTCCTTGAACTGCTTTTTAAAAGACTGAACTCGAGTCATTTGCCTCCGTGTGGATGATCCCACTGATTCGCCATCAATGGATTCCTCATTCTTGTCAAGAACATGAGTTAAAACACCCAACTTCTTTAACCACCCTTTCGCTCCTCCCTTTTTAGGCGATTCTTCATAGCGACTCAATGGAGAGTTGTGAAAATCTCCATAGCTACCGGACCTACTCGAACCAGATTCACTCAATCCCTCAGTGGTAATGCTACTGCTATTACTGGAACAATCCCTCGTTAACAGAATCTGATCATCAATGTTCTTGAATGAACCTCTGAAGCTGAATGCCTCAGCCAATGATGAAACAGAGGATCGATCAGAGGATATAGATTCATGCCGCAGCAACTTCTCCTCTTCCTCATCCTCCTCCTCGTAATCAGTTTCAGACACAGAGTTTAATGGTTGTGAAACAGGAAGAACATGGTCGGGACAAGAGTCTCCAAGAAGAAGATCAACATCAACGTCTCGTTTTTTGAAACTAAAACCCATAGATTGAAAAAACTTGTGTCGACGGTTAGTAACACTCTCCGGGTTCAAAGTCCAGAGATCTAAATCGCCAGTTGGTTGAACAAATTCATCGGCGACTTCGGAGTTACAATCGGAAACAGATGAAACCTCTTCACGAGCATCGGAGAACCAATCCTCCTCTTCCTCGTTCCCTCGGGTACCCATCACAGCTTCTGCCCCAAACAAACCAAAAAAAAGTCAAAGTTCAGAGAAAAATCGGAGACGATCTCACAATGTGTAAAGCCAAATCTAAAGACAGAGACTTTTTCCCTAAAAGGCATTTCTCTATCTGCCACCATGGATGGAACTATAATCATCGCAAATCAATAGGATCGAGCAAAAATGAGATTGCTTTGGAGTAAAACAAACGACCCATTTCGTTAGTTAAAACTTAAAACAGCGAAAAAGAAGAGCTTTGGGAAATTTACTTACAATTTCGCCTCAACCAATCCTTCTTCTTCAGCCGTGGAACGAACGGGTTTAAAACTCTTGACTATAACCTTACATCGATTCGATTCACACTCCTACTTCACAGTTCACACCTTCTCGGAAAAAAAAAAGGGTTTGATTTTGGAGATTGGAGAGGTTCAAGAGCGAGAATTTCGGAAATTGAGAAGAGAAAGATTTTGTCTTCGATAGTTGTTGTAAGAAGAAAGCGTTGGAATATAACGAACAAAGATCCTTTCCTTTTTGTCTTTTTCTTCTCTCTCATTTTTTTTATTTAAAAATATGTAATTTGGAAATGGTCAACCAATCACACGCACTTGCATTTTCTAATTTAGAAACGACCCGACTTCAAAACAATTTTTTTAAATAATACATATTGCTTTATGTCATCTAATTAATAATTTATTTTATTTATTGTTTTTAGGAGGTGGGAACGATTTTGCAATTATCAAATATCAACCCAGCTACAACTTGCAAAACCAAAATAAAAACTTTATCACAAATTGTTGTGATTAGTCATTACTATATTGTTTGGTGAAAATAGGAACGAGTCAATAATATTGCGAACTTGTTCAAAGAAATATATGAATGGAAAAAAGATAAATGATCTTGACACGTATTTGTTATGTTAATTACTCAACTAACATCCTTCAACTAACACATTTTCTTTTTAGCAAAAAAAAAAACTAACACATATTCTAAGAAAATTGACCCAAATTTTTAATGCCATTTTGATCATTTTTTCTCCAAGAAAAATGGAGAAAAACTCAAAAGATTTTTTTTTGGCGGTGGTTCAAAAGATATGACCGATTACCTGAACACATATCAATCTATCAAAAAACCCTAAAATGTGTGATGGATAACCTTTTATTTTTTTAGTTTTTAAAAAAATTCAAAATACTTAAATCAACCTCCCCAAAACTATTTAAAAGTATATTAGTGGATAATTATACATTGGAAAGATGATTTTTGGTTATTTGTCTGCATATTTAAGCGATTTTACACATTGTTTTCTCGGGAAAAAATTGTGAAGAAAGAAAAGACTGAAAGATCGTTTAAGATGGAGGTCTTAACGATATTTCCAAAAAATGGATTTCACACCTTTAGATAGGAAATTGACTCAGCTTTCTTTTGGCGGTGGTTTAGTGTCATTCCGATTCACAGTTCAAAAGATATGACCGATTTACTGAACACATATCAATCGTAAAAAAAACTACAAAATGAGTGATGGATAGCCTTCTATTTTTTGGATTTTTTCAAAAATTCAAAATACTTGAATCAACCTCACCAAACTAGTTGCAAGTAAATTAGTGGATAATTATACATGGAAAAGATGATTTTTGCTTATTTGTCTGCATGCGATTTTACACATTGCTTTCTCGGGAGAAAATTGTGAAGAAACAAGAGATTGAAAGATCGTTTAAGATGAAGACGTTAACAAAATTTCCAAAACATGTATTTCACACCCCCTAGATAGGTAATTGACTCAGCTTTCTTTTGACGGTGGTTTGGTGTCATTCCGATTCACGGTTCAAAATATATGACCGATTTAGTGAACACATATCAATATGTCAAAAAAACCCAAAATGTGTGATGGATAGCCTTCTATTTTTTTGATTTTTTCAAAAATTCAAAATACTTGAATCAACCTCACCAAAATAGTTGCAAGTATATTAGTGGATAATTATACATTAGAAAGATGATTTTAGCTTATTTGTCTGCATATTTAAGCGATTTTACACATTATTTTCTCGGGAGTTAATTGTGAAGAAACAAGAGACTGAAAGATTGTTTAAGATGAAGGTCTTAACGAAATTTCCAAAACAGGTATTTCACACCACTAGATAAAAAATTGACTCAGCTTTCTTTTGACGGCGATTTGGTGTCATTCCGATTTACGGTTCAAAAGATATGACCGATTTACTGAACACATATCAATATGTCAAAAAACCCCAAAAAATGTGATGGATAGTCTTCTATTTTTTGGATTTTTTCAAAAATTCAAAATACTTGAATCAACCTCATTAAAACTAGTTGCAAGTATATTAATGGATAATTATACATTGGGAAGATGATTTTTGCTTATTTGTCTCGATATTTAAGCGATTTTACACATTGTTTTCTCGGAAGAAAATTGTAAAGAAAGAAGAGACTGAAAGATCGTTTAAGACAGGTATTTCACAAAACAGGTATTTCACACCCGTGGATAGGAAATTGACTCAGCTTTCTTTTGGCAGTGGTTTGGTGTCATTCCGATTCACGGTTCAAAAGATATGACCGATTTACTGAACACATATAAATGTGTCAAAAACTCCAAAATGTGTGATGGATAGCCTTCTATTTTTTGGATTTTTTCAAAAATTCAAAATACTTGAATCAACCTCACCAAAACTAGTTGCAAGTATATTAGTGGATAATTATACATTGGTAAGATGATTTTTGCTTATTTGTCTACATATTAAAACGATTTTACACATTCTTTTCTCGGGAAAAAATTGTGAAAAAACAAGATACTGAAAGATCGTTTAAGATGGAGGCTTTATCAAAATTTCTAAAAAGTGGATTTCACACCCCTAGATAGGATATTGACTCAGCTTTCTTTTGGCGGTGGTTTGGTGTCATTCCGGTTCACGGTTCAAAAGATATGACCGATTTACTGAACACATATCAATATGTCAAAAACCCCCAAAATCTGTAATAGATAGCCATCTATTTTTTGGATTTTTTCAAAAATTCAAAATACTTGAATCACCCTCACCAAAACTAGTTTCAATTCTATTAGTGGATAATTATACATTGGAAAGATGATTTTTGGTTATTTGTCAGCATGTTTAAGCGATTTTACACATTATTTTCTCGGGAGAAAATTGTTAAAAAAAAAAAGAGACTGAAAGATCGTTTAAGAAGAAGGCATTAACTATGTTTCCAAAACAGGTATTTCACACCTATGGATAAGAAATTGAGTCGGCTTTCTTTTGGCGGTGGTTTGGTGTCATTCCGATTGACGGTTCAAAAGATATGACCGATTTACTAAAGACATATCAATCTGTCAAAAAACTTCAAAATGTGTGATGGATATTCTTATATTTTTTGGATTTTTTTCAAAAATTCAAAATACTTGAATCAACCTCACCAAAACTATTTGCAAGTATATGAGTGGATAATTATACATTGGAAAGATGATTTTTGCATATTTGTCTGCATATTTAAGCAATTTTACACATTGTTTTCTCAGGAGATAATTTTGAAGAAACAAAAGACTGAATGATCGTTTAAGATGGATGCCTTAACGAAATTTCCAAAAAGTGTATTTCACACCCCTAGATAGAAAATTGACTCAGCTTTCTTTTGACGGTGGTTTGGTGTCATTCCGATTCATGGTTCAATAGATATTACCGATTTACTCAACACATATCAATCTATCAAAAAACTCCAAAAAAGTCTTCTATTTTTTGGATTTTTTCAAAAATTTAAAATACTTGAATCAACCTTACTAAAACTAGTTGCAATTATATTAGTGGATAATTATACATTGGGAAGATGATTTTTCTTATTTGTCTGCATATTTAAGCGATTTAACACATTGTTATCTCGGAAGAAAATTGTGAAGAAATAAGAGACTGATAGATCGTTTAAGTGAAGGCCTTAACCAATGTTTTTAAAACCGACCCGGACATCAAACCGGATTACTTTTCGAGTCATTGGGTTACTGGGTTAACCGCAGGTGAACTACGGGTCAATAAATTAATAATAATTTAATAAATATAATTTATTGTACTACCAAATTTAATGACAATGATATAAATATTCACTATATATAAGACAAAATATACAATATATGAAAACTACAAAAAATCCCTATAAATTATCAAAATCACGAAAAAAAAAATTAAAATAATAAGAAAATGAGCATGATGTCAAAAGTTCAACAAAAATGCTTGTTTGAGTTATAATTTGGAGAAGACGAGTCGAAAATTCAAAATATTAAAAATGAAAACCTTATATTTTATTTTTAAAAGGCCAAATCAAATGGAATAAAAATTTTCAAAAATCAAAATTTTTAGATATATTAGATGATTTTCTCGAATCGGCAGTTACCGGATCATCGGGTCACGGGTTAATAGCGGTTTTTCCCGGGTTTTATCGAGTTTTTAAACTGTCAATTTTAGTACTAGACCCGAACCGGATTGTTTAGCGGGTCAATGGTTTTACCGGTTCGACCGCGGGTTCGGGTGGGGCGTGAAAACACTGCCCTTACCTAAATTTCCAAAAAGTGGATTTCGTACCCCAGATAGGAAATTGACTCAGCTTTCTTTTGGCGGTGGTTTGGTGTCATTCCGATTCACGGTTCAAAATATATGACCGATTTATTGAACACATATAAATCTGTCAAAAAACTCTAAAATGTGTGATGGATAGCCTTCTATTTTTTGGATTTTTTCAAAAATTCAAAATACTTGAATCAACCTCACCAAAACTAATTGCAAGTATATTAGTGGATAATTATACATTGGAAATATGATTTTTGCTTATTTGTCTGCATATTTAAGCGATTTTACACATTGTTTTCTCGAAAAAAAAATTGTGAAGAAAGAAGACACTGAAATATCGTTTAAGAAGAAGGCATTAACTATGTTTCCAAAACAGGTATTTCACACCCCTGGATATGAAATTGACTCAGCTTTCTTTCGGCGGTGGTTTGGTGTCATTCCGATTCACGTTTCAAAAGATATTACCGATTTACCGAACACATATCAATCTGTCAAAAAACCCCAAAATATGTGATGAATAGCCTTCTATTTTTTGGATTTTTTCAAAAATTCAAAATACTTGAATCAACCTCACCAAAACTAGTTGCAAATATATTAGTGGATTATTTATCTGCATATTTAAGCAATTTTACACATTGTTTTCTCGGGAGAAAATTGTGAAGAAACAAGAGACTGAAAGATCGTTTAAGATGATGGCCTTAACGAAATTTCCAAAACAGGAATTTCACACCCATAAATAGGAAATTGACTCAGCTTTCTTTTGACGGTGGTTTGGTGTCATTCCGATTCACGGTTCAAAAGATATGACCGATTTACTTGTGGAGCATTTAAAAGAATCCAGCTTCTAAGTTGTAACCAATATTAAGTTGCTTAAGCAATATTCTCATCTTGCTCTCATATGAATAAAGATAGATGGGGATGAATAATTGCTTGTGTCAATTAGTTGCGTTGCGGTCTTAAGCCCATTTTCCATACTTTTTCTTTTTGTTATTTGTGATAAATATATTAGGTTCAAACAAGTAAACTAATCCAAATGTTAATCAAAGTCGTTATTTAAGTATATCAATCAATCGCTGAGTTGTGGCTAAATAATTACATACAAAAAGAGAAATATCACTGAAATATCCCTAAAATGAATAATCTAAAAATCCGAAGAAGTGTGTAAACATTTCACAGACCCTTCCCCAACAATTCATTCAAAATGGCAAATGGATTTCCAAATCGCATACCTTTGTCTGGGTCTTCATTGGTCTGCGTTGATTCCAAAAATGCGGACCTTGTGCATGTGCGGGAATTTAGCGACCACCATTACAAAAACGGCCAGTGTGTTGAGGAAGAGCATCGGGTGTTGATAGTCTGTTGTGTGAGAGGCTATTAAGTACCTGTATTTGATCAGATGAGAGAATCTCTCAATAACGACAGACCAAGTAATAATTAACAGACTGAGATTAAGCCAAAGAGCATCCAGAGCACATGAATGATAGATAGATAGGGCTTAAGGAAATTCCATGGAAACTTACAAGACAAGGGGAACAAGGGTGAGGAACTTTCGATTGCGGGTGAGCTGCTTGCCGTTGTCAATCTGTTCCCACCAAGTCAGCCTGTTGTAGATTCCTTGATCGTCCCCAAACGGCGTTCCCTTCTTCCAGTGGAAGGAATGATATGTGACCTTGAAGAAGAAGAAGCAGCCCATCTTAGAATCAGTAATTCAGAATTTCAGATCGAGAGAGAGACGGGAGGAGGAATTATTGATTACGGTGAAATGAGCGAGATGGACGATGGTCCAGGCGATGCCAGGGGAGCACTGAAAAACGGAGAGAACCAGGAGCCATGAGAAGAAGAGGATCAGGATGTAAGTCGTCCAGACGCCAGGGTACGTGAACCACTCCGTGTTCCGATTCACATCCGTCGTCGGAACCGCCCTCACGTACATCCTATTTCGCCGGAGATATCGGAGATCACAGATCACAGATCGGAGATCGGAGATCGGAGATCCGAGATGGATGCGAATGGTACAAGACGAAGCTCTCGCTCGTTTAATACTCTTTCTGGGTGGTGGCTCGGGAACTTACTTCTTCGTTGGTTATTGGGCTTTTTCTTCGGCCCATTCAAATCATTAGGATTTAAGATTAAAAGATTTATAAATAGGTGTTTTTTATGTTATTCAATTAATCATTTTTTAAAATATAAGAAAATGAGTTAAATGTAAAATAAAAGAAAATAGTCGGTAAATTAGAGATTTAAGATTCGGTGTTGTTGATAAAGACACACAATTTGACTTTCGGATTTGGCCGCCCTTTCCCAAATTCCTCCATTGATCAATTCTTCTTCTTCTTCATCGTCTCTCTCGATCTCACCTTTGGGGAAAAAAATATGGTGGATCAATGGAGGGAGGTCATCGGATAGAAGAGCCTGGACGGAATCACGGGGGCGATCGGCAAATCGGATCATCGGAGATGGGGATTCCCTTCGCCGCCAAACTCCGTTTCCGATCTCGGTTTCGATCTTCAATCGACTCTTACTGCTTCGCTCGTGAGGCCTTCTCCGATTGTCGTCTTCCAGCTCCCGTCGATTTCTTCTTCTTATAGCAGCCTTTTTGTAATCTCACCTTTCTTTTAATCGCAAAAACTCTTGTTTCCGTTTCTCCTTCTTCTTCTTCTTCTTCTTCTTCTGTTTCTCGTTGGTTTGTTGTGCATATGGCTTCTGGCTCTGGATTTTTAGGTCAGATATCGGGGATGGAAGAGGCTGACTTCGCCGAGAAAGATCCAACTGGCCGCTACATCAGGGTACGCCATCGTTTCCCCTCTCTCATTCTCCATCAAACAATGATCAGAATTTGAGCATTCGGCCTAGTTTGAATGAGCGATGCGTGTGCTGTTATGTGTTTCCATTTTCAAACGATGTACACATATACCTGGAACAATCCAGCTTAAGATCATGTTGCATTTCTACTTTGTTTTCTTTTCTTTTTTTGGTGGGAAACATAATAGTGATCAATTTGCTTCTTTTTTCATCCTTCAGTATGATGATGTCCTGGGGAGAGGAGCTTTCAAAACTGTGTATGGTTCTACACCCTTTTGCTTTAGTTGCAAAGGCAAATTATAGTGTTTAAGTTTTCTGATTGTTTGTTAACTTTCCAATTAATCAGATATAAGGCGTTTGACGAAGTGGATGGAATTGAAGTTGCTTGGAACCTAGTGAGCATTGAAGATGTAATGCAGATGCCTGGTCAACTTGAAAGGCTCTATTCTGAAGTTCATCTACTAAAAGCGCTAAAACATGAAAACATCATCAAACTCTTTAACTCTTGGGTTGACGAAAAGAACAAGACTATTAACATGATCACGGAGCTTTTCACCTCTGGTAGCCTGAGGCTGTAAGTCTCTCTTCAGTTCTCTTCGTTTTGATGATCCTTCATTTCTTTTTTTGTTTCATCTCATCAGCTGACACCATTTCTTTCGATGCCAAGGTACCGTAAGAAGCACAGGAAGGTCGATCCCAAGGCCATCAAGAACTGGGCAAGGCAGATTCTTAAAGGCTTGAACTATTTGCATTCTCAGAACCCTCCTGTGATTCACCGAGATCTTAAGTGTGACAATATATTTGTCAATGGAAATACTGGAGAGGTCAAAATCGGAGATCTCGGGCTCGCAACTGTACTGCAGCAACCCACTGCTCGAAGTGTGATAGGTAATACCATTAAACATCTTCACTCCTGGACCCTGGAAAATCTACAGTTACTGAACATTTTGAGTGTACTTAGGTACTCCTGAATTCATGGCACCTGAGTTGTATGAAGAGGAATACAATGAGCTTGTGGACATCTACTCCTTTGGCATGTGTATGTTGGAGATGGTAACGTGTGAATATCCATACAACGAGTGCAGAAACCAGGCTCAAATTTATAAAAAGGTCACCTCGGTAAGTCTTCCGTGATCTCGACCTTCACCAAAATTATTTTTGAAGCTGGGCTCCTCTTTTAAACTATGCATCTGCAGGGTATAAAGCCTCAATCTCTCAGCAGAGTTGATGATCCTCAAGTCAGGCAATTCATAGAGAAATGTCTTCTTCCTGCCTCTTCAAGACCAACTGCTTTCGAGCTCTCGATGGACCCGTTCCTTGCAAGAGACGGAGGCAAGGACTGTGCTCTTCTTGCTTCATCAAGCACAGCATCTAAACCTGTCAGACCACCACAGCTTGAACATCTTCCCATGGATGTGGATCATCATAACGAGAATAAAAGTGTCTCCATCTGCTCCTCTCGGAAAAGCAACGAAGAATACCCGTGGTGCCAAACCATTGAACTTCAGAGGTTTGGAGAGAATAAAGAGTTCAGGTTGAGAGGAGAGAGGAGCGATGATGTCACAGCGTCAATGCTTCTGCGTATCGCTGACTCATCTGGTTCGTTTAGAAAAAGATTAAAAAAAAAAAAACTTCTATCCAATTCATTCCTCTTCACAGTTTTCATTTGCTGAACCAGTGAAATGTCTGACTACAGGTAAAGGAAGAATCGTACACTTTGCATTCTATCTGAATTCAGACACAGCGACAGCAATCGCTGAGGAAATGGTTGAGGAACTGCATCTAACAAGCCAAGAGGTTATTGTGATAGCTGATATGATCGATGACTTGATAATGCAACTTAACTCTGAGCAGACCTCATCGCATCCAAATCAAAACTCTCCACGTCTAGCCGCCCGTGAGGATGACGAAACAGCAAATCAGCAAACTGTGAACTCGAAAGATGAAGAAGCTGCAGGAGAATCAATGAAGTCAGGCATATCAACAGACTATTACTTACCCTTCTCCTCAAACGGAAGTGCTGCCATGGAAGCTGGTCAGGAGGCAGAGTCAATGAGCTCGTTTCTTGATTCCTGCTCAATGATGTCAACACTTTACTCTCTTTCCATTTCAGACAACGATTATCCGGAAGATCTCAAGACAGAACTGAACCTGATCGAGTCACAGTTTAACCAGTCCTTCCAAGATCTTCTGAAACTGAAAGAGGATGCTATAGAGAACGCAAAGCGAAAATGGATTATGAAAAAGCAAAAAGGTGTGATCATCTCCTGATCCAAAGCCCTGCTTTTGGTACCTATTCTTTGGTCTTCTCTCTCTCCCCTGATTGGTGTGTGTGATGATATACTTTTGGTCTTTGGATATATGATTTGATGTATTTTCTACTTAACAAACATAAAAAAACAAATAGTGTTATTTGACTTGCATTATTTCTAACAAATAAACTGTTAAAAAGAAGCCAAGACTAAGTTTAGAAGGTAGAGAGATTTTGGACATAATGGTCCCAGAGATGAGATGCGATCTCATCTCTTATCCTTGAACAAGCTTCCACTTCTTCTGGTCGAAACCCATGTTCACGTCCCTCTATCTCTCCTTGATTCTCCTCCTCTAATGCCATTCCTGTATCGTCCTCTGTTTCTGCCATCGTGTCTTGTTCAAACATACGAAACACGAAATCATCTGGTTTCTCCAAGCGGACATAGTTGTGCAATGCACATGCGGCAATCACCAGTTTCACTTGTGTCTGAAGAGGATACGGAGGAGCTGATAGTAGGATCGGGAATCGTTCTTTCAAGGCTCCAAAAGTCCGGTCAATTGCTCGATGCAACAACTTGTGCCGCTCGTTGAATATCACCTTTGGTTCATCATCTGTTGAGTTGGCTGAAACACCATGACCATGATATGGCGCGATAAAGCCTGGAAGGTTCTGGTACTTATTGTCCACAATGTAGTATTTTCCTGCATGATGGTAAATAAATAGATAAATATACATCGTCTTTCTCAGAGAAGCAAAATGGATTATGAGAATATACCTTGAGGGACTTGTAGCTTGTTACGCCGAGTCAAAGCTGCATTGAGAACTTGTTGATCAGACGCTGAGCCTTCCCAGCCAGCTAACACGTAGTGGAATCTGAGATCAAAGGAAGAAGCTACAAGAACATTCTGAGTAAGGAGTCCATTGTTGTCGCGGAAAGGACCTTGCTCATCAACTCCAACCATTACAGGTATGTGTATGCAATCAACAACTCCAAGACAGTCTTTGAAATAAGGATAGAACCTAGGATCATTTGGACAAGAGTTGGGATTGGATTGAAAGAAATCCATGGAGATTGCCATGACTGCATTCAACACATTGTTGAAATGGCGGCTGATTGTCTCTCCAGAGTATCTGAACAATTCTTGAACAGCTCGAGTTCGAAGATTGTGACCAATGATGAAGAGGAAGATGGCTAGTTGCTCCTCAATCTTGATTCGATTCGTGTGGCGTAATAAGCCTCTGGTTTGAAGGATATCGCAGAGCTTATAGAAGACAGGTTTATCCATTCGGAAGTTCTCCAGACAATGATGGTTAGGACCATTGAGGATTTGGTATACGAACTTGTCAGAATCTGAAATTGGGGAAATGACTACTTCTTTGGGCAAAGAACACGTAAGAGCTTCTTCTTTGTCTTCTTCACCGGAGATCTGCATCGATGACCCGAAAGAAAACAGTCAGAACCTCGACAAGAAGAGAGAAGTGGGTTTACATCAGCTACACAATCTCGATCTACAAATCAGCAGCGATTCAATTCGTCTCAGGAAATTTAATCTCCCACTTTGCAGGCTCTGATTCTCTTATATATTTCGTGTATTGCCCTCCATTTGTTCGACGAAATGTCTGATTAGGGCAAAACCAATATCCATGTTTATTAAACACTCGAACAACCTTTTTTTTTTTTTTTTCTCTAGTACTACTTGTAAATTATGTATTTTGTAGAGTTATTATTTCATGAAGAAAGGAGCTTGGTGGTTTCATTACTTGTGTTAAATATCAACAACTCATATTTCCACAAATAATATGATGAAATAAGAAGTAAAATATATAATTGAAAATAGTAATGAGGGAAACAAATCACGAAATGGTCTTTCAAATGAAAACATAAAGACGCAATTGGGAAGTCAGAGAGTGAGGGCGGTGCGAGCCATGGATAAAGCGCCATCATAGGTTTGGTTACCGCCAATGAAGCCGCTCATGTGGACAAAGACGCAACCGGGGATCTCAGCAGCTTTAGAGAGTTCCTCGTCTCGAAGGCCTCTCCATTGCTCAGGAAGAGACTTTCGGTTCTCAAACCTGTCTGGTGCAACCGCCACTGCCTGAACTCTCCACTGCTTTCCTCTATCGTCCTGTTTTACATCATTTGCACTAGTTATCAAATCTGAGATCCTACAAGCATATCTTAATATGGTGCTAAAGGTAACCTGGTAGATGACGTATTTGATGAGGGGTTCGATCTTCATCTCTTGCTCAAGCTCGAACAAGTGAAGCTTCCACTGCTCACCATACAACCAGAGTTCAAATCAGTTCAAATAGCACTAGCATTGACAAGAGCAATGGGAGTGTGAAAGCACTTACAGGGCAAAATTTTTTCAGTTCCATGATCTCACCACTTGGGTCTGTTTTGAATCTTTCTTCAAGACACTGCATCACGATTGATCGAGCCGGTAACCACGATCTTGCATGAAATCTTACACTCTACAACGCAATGTGAAAGCAAGCTACCATAAGCTTATACTCGTTTACGAAACCATGTTATGTCTCTTAGAACATATATTTCCAGCTGACAAAGAACAGCTTACTTCGAGGAACTCTTTTCCAGCCAGAGCCATTGCACGCTGGAAAGCCTCATTCTCCTTCTCCTGTGACTGGTCAGGGTCAATCCAATCCAGATTCAATCTTCCAATCCTTGAAGACAGATGTGTGTTGTTCACGTATCGTGGAGGCTTATCAGTATCATACCGATTTATTCCATTGTCCACAGCATCAATTGCCTGTCAAAATTTAAAAAAAAATATAACGTCAGCCAAACAAACAATAATCAAAAGATATGAAGAATAAAATCAATCTGCAAATATGCCTAGAGTGCAAGCCAGAAACGATAGAAGTAAACTATAAACTGGGAGTGGAAATGGATAATGTGCAATGACCTCCATGAAGCTCTTGTAGACTGCCAAAAACAACCGAAGAGCATCAGGGTGATCTTGATCAACGTTCAGTTCCTTAGCTATGATCTCCTTGCCAAAATGCTGAAGCAAAAACAAACAAACAACAGTCAAGACTTTTATCAGTGACATCATTTCAAAGAAATCTCGGTGGGAATTAGACCAAACACCATTGTGTAGGGTTTACCTTGTAAACGAGACCAGCACTACTGAGCTTGGTGTTGAATCCGTGTCCAAAAACCTCTTCAAACCCCTTCTGGTGATGATCATAACGATCATGACCCGGATCATAAACACCTCCAACATCAAGCACTGCATCAAGTTCTGCCAATATCTGCAAAAAACTCCATCAACAATCTCTACGTGTAACATACAGATATCAGAGAATGATATTCGCCTCACAATGAGGGAGAGAGCCAGATTTACAATCAAAACCATAAATCCAGGAATAAGCAGCCAATTTCGAAATCATTTCTAGCAACTAAACAATCTCCCCCTTACTCATTTCCTAAGCCAGACCAACTTAAACTATACATAGAACTCCAAAACCAGCTCAGCTCTGTTTGTTACCTTAGGGTCACGAGTACGGACGATATCGGCGCCGGAGAACTTATCGACGAGGCGGATCATGAAGCAACCGAGAGCTTCGTCGCAGTGAAAGCTTCCATTATGGGTACCAACTTTCTTGACGGAAACATCCGAAGGCGAAGGAGAGGTAGGAGTAGTAGAGTAAACCCTAACGACGGCCATTGCTACAAGAGGAGGAAGACGAAGATGCAGGAACGACAAGTTTCTGATTAAACCTTTCGTTACCGGAAACATCACGAAATTGATAAATGTCAATGGGCCTCTTCCACCTTTTTATACGATGCAACAATTCTCGGCCCATGGGCCTAAACTTCAAAATTTAAATGGTCATTAACAGAGAATTGATATGATTTTAACTTTTTAAAAATTCGGATAGTAAATTAGCAAAGCCTGTTGTTACAAAGCTACTTCGTTGTTTCTCTCTTGGTGTGATCCGTCTTTGGGGGTTTCTTAATTTTGATCGTCACTGTCTTTCTCCTTCTACGCCAAAAAGAAAAACACCACCTCGTGAGTTTCAGATCCAAAAAACATCCAATTAAAAATTGAACTAATGAAGAAGCAAGTTTTGACCTTGGAATGTTTGTCAAAATGGATCCTTTTCTTTGATGGAAAGTTTTCAGATGTGTTTCTGAAGAATCCAAGCGTCTGAACATCACCATTTGCGATGCTTGCTTCAAGCTACAAAAAAGGACGATGAAACACAAAGTGTATTGCAGGTTTTAAGTGGTTGAAGAAATATTTGAATCAGAAACCTGAACATGAATGATGCCCAAGACGATGCTTGTAATGGGCAACCAGCTATCTTCCGGGGAAATCGACAGATTTGAGCTACAAATGAACAAACACCCAATTGAAATAATAAACCAGAAGACCACAATTCACAAGATTCAAACAAGTTGTTGATAATGTTTTAAGAGAGGAGAGATTTGAAAGAAGAAACCTCAAATAGGGAAGAAGATAGACGAGAGCATAAACTGCGTAACGCGTTTTTCCGGTGTCAAGCCAAGCGAAGACCCAACTCTGAGAATTTCTTGTTTGTTTTAGGGTTTATAAGAGATTCGGAGGATTAAGGTGGAGAAATGAACAAACCAGCCAATTGAAGTAAGGGATGAAGCTGATGATTCCCATGGCGGCTAATCTCATATCTGTTGAGATAATCGCAGAGTTCTCTTCTTCTTCCTCCTCCTCGTCGACCGGAAAAACAAACGAACTCAGGATGCAGGCGCCAATGGCGGTCGCGAGTGGCGCGTCCTGTGAAAAATCCGCTCTGCAAATTACTCGCTCAACCTTCTTCCTACACAGCTAAGAAGAAGAAGAAGAAGAAACAAACGGTTGGCACAGATATCAAAGAGAAACATTGAAGGAGATTGCTGGCTTTGATCGATCACCTTGTTAGGTTTCCGTAGGGGATAGGCCACAGGAAGCGAAGACGAAGAAGAAACAGCTAGGCGGGGCTTGGTAGAGAAAGAACCGGGGAATGAAAGCCAGCAAGTCGACGGAGACGCCATGGATTCAAGAATTTTAGAGCTCCAGCTTGCCTTCGACCTTTCCTCCTTGTATTGGGATAGTGACAGTGCGAGGCCCACAAATATCGTTTAAAACCTATATACTTGTTGGCCCATTAGCCCAATCTGGAACATTGTTTGTGGGTCCTTTCATAAATGGAATTTCTTTTTGTTGTCAAAGAGGGATAATTGAGAATAAATTGTAATAGTAAGTAGGTGTGTTTCAAAATGCAAACAATAAACCAGCTCGCTATGGTCAATACAAAGACATAACGATGATGAGGCAAAATAATATATAATTTTAACCAGTGATAATACCGGCTAAAACATCAGTCTTCCCTCTAGCATAGATTGTGTAAACCAGACGGATCGCATCCAGCCATCCATCTAAAGACTCCCATGAATCTGCAACCTGTTTATCCAATTCAAACTTATTAGGAGGCTTACCAAGATTTCAAATCTTGAAGAGCCTTACTAGGAGGCTTACTTACCAAGAACACTGGGCCATGAATGGTATCAATGCAGAGACCAGCACCAGGAGGTAGGGTGAGATCAGCACAAGGCGTCACTGACACAATCTCTGTAATATTCACTTTTACCGTCTTCTTCTCCACGTTTGTGTTCATTGCCTCCGATTTTCCTGACAGGTTTCTCCCCATTTCTCTTGCTTCAGGTTTCAGTACCTACACGGCAATCTCTAAATAAACACTATCCTTCCTTTTGCCTATAGGCTATAGCAATGTCTAGTCTCATGATTCCACTTTTTTAACAAGCTACTCAATTATACGTTTACCTGTAGAAGCCTCTCGTGATTGAGTTCAAACTCCGTGCGTTTCCAATCACTGTGAGGAGCGAGTGAGTTGCCCACTGGTGGTGCTGTTAGATATCCAACTTTAAGATGCGGTAGAGGTAGCTGCCCAAATATATTAAATATATACTTTTGGTCATTTCCTCAAACAAATCAACTTGATTGTGTGAAGTTACGGGTCATCAAAAGGTACCATGGAACGAACGAGCCTCAACGCGCTGCTGTAAACCTGCACCAGGAAAAGGATCAGCCTTACCCAGAGGAGTTGAAGCAATGAATCTACTTTTTTGCACTCATTCTTATTTATTAGAAATAGCACAAATTGGAGATAATAGACGTACAGAATAGCTTGGCTTCAACGAATGAGCTGCAGCAATGTAGATGGCAGATTGGCTGTATAACTCACCGGGAGGCATGTCTTTGCCGTTGCCTGAACCCCCAGTTCTAAGTGTGTCTTCTGCTAATCCATACTGTAATACAGAGAAGAATCGACAATGGTCAATTAACTGGATTGAAACTATAATCCTGCATGTTAAGAGTTTTGTGAAAGGATTGTCAAGCTTAACTGACCAGGACGGTTCCAAGGTTGTATATGGCTCGATGGAAATCAAATTGCAACCTGATTGCCGCCCGGAACTGTATGGTAAAACAAGTGAAAAAAGGACAATAAGAAATCAATCATGCATATCAAATGCAAAGTTTACATTAGTCAGAAAGACGAGTTAGCACCTTGCTAATTGCAGTTCTGACAACTTTTTCCTTCTCTCTAGCGGGAACAATTTGACTGAGTTCCTAATGAAAAACCCAGGGAATACTCTAAGTTCTTAGCATTATAATTCTATTCAATAGGCACATCCTATGACACAACATATCATGGAGATAATTGATAAGAACACATGTCACTCAGCTACCTGCAATGCCAGTCCCCAGTTGTTTAAGGCCTGCAGATTATTGATAGTTTAAATCATAAGTCAGATACTCAAAAAACTACAATATCGAACTAACCAATAAACGACATGACATCATATAGTTGACAAAGGTTTGGTTTCAAAGAGACGAGATTGTGAATTTTGTACATCAGATGAAGGACCATACCTGGGAACTGTTCCAGTTGAGCTGGACAGCTTTTTCATAGTTATTAGTCGCCTGGAATCAGAATGTCAAACACTCACTTCTTAGTATTAGAAGTTGTGATCAAACTACGATAATTATAGTTTTCACAATTAGCAGGATAAGGTCCTGTCAGTCCTGATATTATATGCAATGTTCTTACCTGTTCCCATAGTTCTTCAGCCTCCTTTGTGCGACCACGCATCTTCGCCCTATCAGAGATTGCAATAGCCCAGTTGTAGTAAGCCTGTTGAAGAATCACACACGTCATACATAAAAGTTGAAGCCTTTTATGAACTGAAAATAACAATCATCTTGGTAATGATTGTTAAAGCCAACATATTGCATTTTGCAATTACATAAATCAAAAACAAAACTAACAGATCTAGAATCCTATTAATACATACATCATAAAGCGTCGGGCAGAGACGGGTTGCCTCATCGTACTTCTTACAAGCTTCCTCGAGCAAATCATCTTTAGAAGGTGAAACAGAATCTGGGCTGACATTATCAGCACTTTCCTGTAGAGAAAAATGGCAAGCGATGAATTCAGCATTGTTTCCAGTACAAGCAATGCCCAGTGTTTTATGAATTTTGGATGTATGTTTCAGCTTCTTCTTTTTTTTTTTTTTGTCAACAATGTTTCAGCTTCTTATTTCGGTTATCTTTCGATTCTTTCCTTCAACACTTGCAAGAAAGTTCTATGCCAAATCAAAATTCACCTCCTTAATCACTTCCATATGAAGATGTCAACCAAAGAAAATCACAAAAGAGAGAGAGAGAGAGAGAGAGAGATAGAGAGAGAGAGACTGAAGGTCCGAGATAGGGAGAGAAAGAGCGAACTTCTTGATGCTCTAAAGTAAGAGAAAACAGACCTGGAGGATAAGTGCCCAGTTGTATAATGCATCATGATCATCTGGGTTTCTCTCAATCGCACTAGCATACCTACAAAGTTGCAGAATGACTTAAAACTTCAGCGCCACAAACAGCAGAAACATAAAAGATGAAGCCTTGAGTGAGCAACAAGCTCAATGAAACTATTTTACTAAAATCTCTGTATCCATCAAGCCTGCCTTTGAGGGCATAAGTTCCAAACGAATTACAATCTAATTCATTGGAAAATCAACTAACTTTGAAAGAAAGCAAAACTTTTCATGAACCAGTAAAGAATGATTCCAATTTTTGTGTGGAGATCATAAAATGTTACATACTTGCGGGCAGCAAATGCAAGAACACGCTGCCGAGATCTGCCTTCTTCATCGTTAACTTGGATCCTGTTAATCAGATCCATTGCAGGATTGTTCTCCGCTGGTTGAGAAGCACTTTCTCGACTGAACAACCAAAGAGTTAACGAAAATCATCCATAAGACAAAGCACAAACAAAGCTATCCAAGTTCCGAAGAGTATTGACATGATCAAGTTAGAAAAGACGCAGTTTGAACTCAAATCAGGTGAACAAAGTTTGAAATAAAGAGAAAGAGAGAGAGAGACCTATACGGAGAAACAGAACTGTGAGGAGTCCCGTCTCCTTCCTCGCTTTTTAATTCGCTGAGAAGCTCTCTCATGGTAAATGTCTTGTTGCCTTCATCTTCTTTCTTGAGAACGGAGTGGGTTGTTTGATCAGTAGAAGATTCCTGATCGGCCTCCGTCGACCGGATCGGGATCTCCTCGGATCCTCCCGACGGCAGATCCACATCGTTCACCACAGGATGTACTTCCTCCGGCTTCGAATCCGTTACCTCCGACTGTACATCCTCCGCTTTCGCTTCCGGAATTTCGTCGGGATCGTGGTCGGATAGTGGTTCCGGGGTCGAATGTTGCTCGGTTTCGGGCTCAGAAGATGCCGCTCCATTATGCAATTGAGGCTCTTCAACGGTATCCGCCATGGTTGCAATATCTTACAGTCCGAGACTGAGAAAGGGAAATCCAATCTGCAAAGGAGAAGAAGAGATCTGTTCTAGTGACGAACCCAAGAATGGTTTGTTTCCCGCTTATACCTCTAGCTCACTTAGAGGCTCCTGAAACCACATAAAGTCAAACCCCTCTGTCTGCGTCAGCGAGTCTCTAGAACAAAGCCTTTCTGTTTAGATTCAATGACAAAATAATCTGATTAGTAACCAATTTTGACTTCCAGATTTGTTTAATTAAGATTAATTCAAAATCCCATCCATTTTAGATAAATCTCTTTATTTAAGTAACAGTAAATTCCAATTTCCAAGACATCGATGAAGACGTTTTCGACCATTTTGTTTCACATTTTAAGTAACGGACAAAAAGTAAAGTGATAAGAGACAAAGAGTGAGACTTGAAACTCTCAGATCTTGTCGTGAAGATTGACGACCAAGTCATGAGCATCGTCAAGAAGTTTCCAAACATCAAGACGACCAGCCATGCTATTACATTCCTTCATTATCTCATCCATCCCACTGTATTTCTCTATGATGGTCTTTCTCCTCTGCAACACGCTTGCCGCGATCGCATAAAGCAACAAATCTTCCGTGGGCGGCGCTCGTAACCGGATTCTCCCCCAAGTCGCCTTTGCAATCCCCGTTCGTATGGCGGCTTGATCCGCCCACATTACTTCCCAAAGACAAAGCGTCTGCTCAAAGGTTAGCTCTCGTCTGAATAGAACCACCACCATACGGTATACAAAGAAGCAGTCTTCTGCTTCAAGGTTCTCCAAGTGTCTGTACAAGCGAATGTCTTTGAATTTTATGATTTTCGACACCATTGAGAGCTGTCGCCTGATTCCAACCTCGTCTAGCCGGAAATTATGCCGTGCTTTACTCATGAACCCAACAAAGCACCAGAATGCTAAGGCGTCGTCTTCAATCACTGCGATTAGAGGAGATAGTAAGTCGCTCATTCCTTGACAGTAACCGATTTCTGGGTCATAGACTGCGTAGGCTTCAAGGATCCCAACCAGACGGGCTGCGTGGAATATCCGGCAGGGCTCCAAGTGGTCGTACTCATTGAGGCCAACCAGTGTGGCTATTCCCCGAGCTTTTGTCTCAGAAACAGCTGCTTGAGACGGTGAGTAGAGCACCCATTCATCATTTGCTCTCACTGCATCCAGGCGGATAATTCTTTGCCACGTTGTCACGAAATCCTCGTCTGCCTGAGATTTTGGGTTTGGTGGAGAAGCATTGTCCTTTTCTTGGTTAACGGTATTGTGGCTTTCTGGTTCTTCGTTAGCAAGAAGAGGTGATGTCTCAGTTTCTTCAGCGTTGGTTGACTCTGACTCATTAGCAGCAGCATCTTCCGAGGTGACATCGCTCTTTTCGCAGTCCCCATCCTGCAGAACCGGTTCAGAATTCAACTTCTCTGATTTTTCTACTGGGATGGATCTTGTGGAACTGTCGACGTCTTCAATGTCATGGGAATCAAGAACCTGACTGTCTTCGGTGTTGCTGCTCTGAGCTGTCTGCTTAGAGTCACATCCATTTTCATTGCGTTCAAGAATCTCGCGACACTGTCTCCGCAGGTCTTCATACTCCTTCCTGCAGGATTCACACATATATAAGAAGCTACTTACAAACTGACACAATATCTAACTGATAGGAGTTCCCAAACAACTTATTCCTAGTTTTATCGACACATTGAGCAAGTCACAAAACCAGCTTCCACCTAACGGGAACGGGAGAATAATGAAAAAAAAAATGAGAAGCCACGAAACTCTCCATAAGTATAAGCGAACGTACTGTTTCTGCTGTCGAATAGAATCTCTTTCTTCTTTGGTGCTGTTTAAGTCATACCTGTGAGAGGTAAGGAGTATAAGTTTAAATTTTCTGGGATGATAAAGAGTACTAATGACTTACACAGGGTTCATTGTCAAAGTAAACTGAATGTAGAATGACCAGTGATGACTGGTGGTGGCGAAGCTAGGACTAGTCTTATAAATCTCTGGGAAGAAAAACATAAAGGCGACTCACCCATTTGAGTCTCCTGAGTTAATGAATAGTTACTGTTGTGCTATTTATTATACCTTAAACCTACATAACATCAATAACAAACTCCCAAGAAAAATCTACACTTCAACATTTAGAACATGCATGAGTAACAAACCTAAGGCCGAACATGAAAAAATCCACATGGTAGCCGCAAAATATTTAATTAGGTCAAATCCTACTTCAGCATTAGTTACGTAAAAGAAGGAATAATGACAAAGATGCTGATTCTTACACTCCGAGGAGGAACGGCCAAACTTCTGGTCTGATGCTTGGATCCACACCCTGAAACAAAGATAGGAATTAATATATCAAGGCGTAATGGGACAATTCATAGTGTCAAAAGCAACATACCCCACTGCGAACTTTCTTCAGAAATTTGACACCTCCATCACTGAGTCGCCCTTCCTCTGTGAAAAAAGCATTCCACAGTTTTGGTTGAAGAGCATGCTTTCTTCTCCTCAGTGACCACGGTGACCCAATGCTTCCTCTGGAGAAGTGGAGGAGCAGAAAATGAGCAACTTCGTTTAGTAAATATAGAAAATAAAAATTTACATAGATCCACGTGTGGTGATAAAAAGCTTTCTTCAAACAAATAAGACAGGCTAAATCGTACATGTTATGTCCTATGTTCATATATGTTATAAAGAAATGCAAGTATCCATGGAATATAACGCACATCAGAAGACCTAAGTCTCTTTACCACTTAATCACTAGTTATACAGAAACAGCCCAAGAGACACCAAGAATTGGAAGAAAATTCAAAGAACCAGAAGGCAGAAGACCATACAGCCTCGACAGTCAGCAAAAAATATGAAAGGCTGGGAAGGGGAAAAAAATAGGGGCTGGTCTAATGCATGCTACTCTTAAATGATTTGAACTGTTCATTGTATGAATACCTTACAAAGTTTTTATGATGCAGAACCTAAACCAATTAGACTCGTTGCTTGGGTTGTAGAAAGAGTCCTAAGTCCTAACAATGCAAAGGGATTTCCAGGTTCGATGGTAAGAGATCTAATAATGAAAACCCTGTGTGTCTGATAAAATTGCAAACGAAGAAACACAAATACAAAGCCTGGGGAGTTCACTATCGAGAGTTCTGCGAGGAGTTTGAACACGGAAGCTCCAGACTTTTCCCCAAATAACATAAAAACCAAGATTCCTTCCTAGAAAAAAACTCAGCTTGTTCTTTATCGACCAAGGGAGCATAGCAACCCACACGCTATTCAAAAGACAACCCAACAAGCACCCTAAAAGTAAACACTAAAATTGGTTACATTGTTCTCTAATTATATTACAAAAAGCTTTGGTGATTGGAGCCTCAAAACGATTATACGTATCAGAGTCTATGAATATAGACTTCGGAGATCCTGTGACCAGGAAAATGATCAGCCTGAGGGCCTTACAAGACATGAAGAGGTAGTGGTATTCCGAGTTAACTAACATTGGACCAAGAGCTCAATCACGATGATCTAACTAATTTGATTTGCTGAGAATTCTAGGAAAGAAAGACATGGGTATCTAGTTTCAATGTTCCAACAGTTGGAGGAAGTGAACCGTAATGGAAAATCAGGGATCAGCAGAAAGTGGTGTGAGTAACAAAGAAGCAACTAGAAATAGAACCGATATGATTTATCTTCGACTACTTAACTAAGCATGACAAGTAGTGACCAAGCTTTGATGCGCTCGATTAGAATATTCTAATCGAGATCTTTGGTGTTTCATTTCGGAATCCAATGTATATACCTACGGGAGTAGACGACGGTAAAAGCCACGGCGAGACCGGCCATGACGGTGACTGCGACAGCTAAACCAACATTGGAAGGAGCAACAGCCGACGACCATAATCCACCGGAGTAGCCGTTCCTCGCGGCGCCACCGCTGCTACCCTCGGCAAAGACGATCCATCTCCCGCCGAGGATCAGCGAGAAGAAGACCACGGCGACGAAAGATACCGGCGATGCGATGGACCGAGTAGCCGCCAGTGTCTCGGTCTTCGTCAATCGTAGTCGTCCAAACATCATCCCCAAACTAGGGATTCGCTCACTTTTTTGCTCCAAGATTTCTGATTCTCATAGCAAATTTTGCTAAGCTTATTCTTTTCCACACCGAAATGAAATTTAATTCAATACGAAAAAGTCGAAGACGAATTGGGCCCACTTCTTTAATGGGCCTTCATACAGTTGGGTCATACTAGTAATCAAAATTTATATTAATTAAGAATAAATAAAATCCTGAGTTTGGCGGGGAATCAAATCACGTTCACTCACAAACATCGTCGTCTAATTAAAAAAATCTCTCCTTTTTGCTTTAATCATCTACCACTCATTCTTCTGGTTATTTGACAAATATAAATTTTATCGTTTTATGTCTGTCTACTTTAATTTCTATTTACAGCTGCAATAACACTATTTTTTTCTATAATTTTGGTTTGTTTCTTGACTCTCGTCCTCGTGTTCAATAAATATGACTCTTATTAGTCTATTACTATACGTGGGTACTAAAGGAGTTTAAAGCAAAATTGTCATTTGGCTTTTCAAACCCAAAAAATTGATTTCTTTGAAACAAAAAATTGCACTAGTAATTTAATAGAGACCAAGAGCTCGATCACAATATTCTAACTAACAACTCATTAAGCTAATTTGCTGAGAATTCATTATGACTTACAGTTTTTAATGTTGTCTCAAATTCCACACTTTTGTTAGGTAAGTAAAAGTATGTAAAGTTAATTTGCTAGCTTTTGTTAAACTCTTTGTAAGACGGTTTCTGATATAAATCTTAACATTAAACCAAAAAAAAAGTCTTTGCTTCTCTCATCAGAACAGAAGCAGATTTTTGGTGTTTTTTTTTTTGATAACTAAATCCCAAAGTTTAGTAATTTTTTTTTTTTGCGTTTGAAACTTGAACGTTGTAAAAAAAATATCAATAAACTATCGTAATTGTTGGGAGATTACATTTACTCTCACAAAAAAATCATAGTAACATTCATTCATGATTTTTATTTATTTTCCTCCAATCCAACCTTGCGTTCGTTATTCGTGTAGGGAAATAATTTAAAAAAAAAAAAAGAAAGAAATCAATCGAACGGCTGAGATTGCCAGGCAGAAGCAGTCAAGAGCGAGAGATCCTTCCAGCCGAGGCGGAGGGTTCCATCCTGTTGGACCAACGTATAACCATTCCACGGCAGCATACCCAACAATAAACCGGCTTGCGTCGCCGGGTTGCCCCGAAGCGAAACGGGTCTAAATCCGACCCGGCTCAGCTCCTCTTTCCACCTCATCATCGTCATTCCTCCCACGATGTTCCTGATCTCCGTCGCAAGCACAGTCTGCTCCACCGTGAACCTCTCTCCGCTCTCCTCACCTAATCCATCTCCAAGCGCGTCGAACAACGCGCTGTAGTAATGCAACGCCTCCACGAATCTCCCTAGAAAGCAGCTCCCTCCTCCGTCGCCGCAGCTCAATTCCTGCTCCACCATCGTTATCAGGTTCGGCCTCAGCCTCCGTAGGATCTCCAGCGTCTCGACGTCGTTTCCGGTGACGTCGTATAACCGGTGCTGCATCCAGTGAACCACCACAGCCTCGCCGGGTCTCGTCCCGAGCTGGCTCGGATCGATTAGGTTTCCGATTGTGCCTTGAATCGGGTGGAATTCGAACGGGAGGGACAAGGAGGCCGCGAAATCGGCGAGTCTCCGGCCAGTGGAGGCGAGGAGGTCGGAGGAGGAGCCGAATCCGGTGATTCGGATCGATCGGAGCTTTCGAGGACGGGAAGCGAGGATGTGGAAGAGCCCAGGCCATTGAAGGCCTTGCATCACGTCGAGGTCGATGATGTGGACAGAATCGTCGCCGTGGAGCGCCTGGAAGATGGCTTGATTGGCGGTGAAATGGGAGAATTTGATGAGAGGGCAGACGGAGTTGAAGGTCTGCAAGGCGGCGAAGATCCTCTGGGACTGGAAAACGGAGAGGAGGGGAGAGTCGGAGAGTGGAGAGCACGCGGAGGCGAGGTAGGAGCTGATGACGCGGGCTTGGAGCGCCTGCGCGAAGTAGGCGACGACTCGCTCAGGGGAGGAGGCGAAGGGAGAGCATAACTCGGAGATTTGGGACAAGAGGGTGGAGGCTTCACGGAGATGATCCGTGGCAACGTGCTCGGCGCATTGTAGAAGGAGGCTGAGGAGGTGGAAGGCGCCGGCGGAGGAAGAAGGGTAATCGCTGTCGATGGGAATCATTGAAGAGACAAGAGAGAAAGAAAAGGAAAGATTCGAAAGCCGAAAGGGTTTAAGAGAGTAATGACACGAATGTTGCAGAGACTAGAGACAAGACAAGATTGTATTTTGGATATAGGAAGATTGTCTTCTTCTTCTTCTTCTCTTTTGTCACTGTTCCATCAGATTCACGGACCATTACGAATAAAATAATCCAAACTCAAAAAGTTTGTTAGTTTTTTGTATTTCTGTTTAGACTGGTATCTACTTATAAAGAGTTTAGGAAGTGATCACTCATTGTAATCCAATTTTATATTATTATCAACAGAGAGAGAATCTACACAAGTGAGAGCGAGAGATGGATGAAGTAATGGAGACTTATAAAAGCCCAAAGGCCCATTGATGTCTGCAACTTTCTTTGGGCATCGTGAATGAGATTGTTTCCCTTTGATGGATCCAGCACAGAACACACAAGTCATTCACAAGACTTTGGTACTCCTTCATTCACAAGACTCTGTTCTTAAGAACTTGAGGAGGATTGGGCATTGAGTCTAACTCCAACATGAAGTGCAGAGAGGAGTTTAACATAAATGATTAATTGTGTTAATACATCTTGAAAGATCTGTATGGTCGAATCCTAATAAACTCACAGGTCTTCTTCAAAATAAAAACATAGAGCTTAATTGAACTTATAATTTTTTCTTCTACATCCACTAAATTAAATTTCCCTAATTATTTCATCAAAACTTTTTGAATCATTCATCAAATTCTGAGGCTTCATCGAATGTTTCTTCTCAAAATGGCCTACTATCTTTAATAAAAAAAAAAAAAAACTGTAATTAAAATTGTGAGGCTTTTGTCGAGGTTTTTTTTTTTTTTTTTTTTTT